>JABMCL010003926.1:197500-272500 GCA_018857735.1 Alviniconcha marisindica | reverse complement strand
GAGATTTTGCTAGCAATATAGTAAGTTTTAAACAATTACAATGTGTATCTCTCTGTATGGTTGACCCTCCGCAACCCTACTTAAAGGGACTGGCCTGTGCAGATTTGGCTAAAAACTATTTTTGGCATGAATTTTTATTGTTTTAGGTACGATTGTTTTGTAGCATTAATATCTGCTTTGGCCCTTTTGAAATATGCCAGTTTAAGACCAACTGTAGTGGTCTGAAAATAGATTTGGGATCTGCCTACGGGTTGTAGCTGTTTATGGAGTGCGTATTACGTCATTACATTTTGCTGTTTTACATGTGTTTTTGTAGACTGGTCCCATAAACAGTGGACAATGGCGTTGTCTCAGAGCTTGCTCAGGCCTAATAATTTGTCAGGCAACTTAACTGATGATTGTGTGAATAATTTTATATCTTTCTGTGAATAAGTCTCCTAATCGTGCAGTGTGTACCTCACAATAGTGGAGGAGACCGGTAGCTGCCGTTTACTAATAATGCTCAGCGATGGACCGAGGTGCAAGGTGTTGGGTGACAATTTTTTCTCAGTGTATTTGTCTGATGCTACTACAGGAAATATTTCAGACACTATTTTCTAATGATAATAATAATAATAAAAATAAAAACCTACCGACCAGTGGCACATCAGAAACACACATTATGCAAACAGGTAGTAGTAGAATATTTAAATGTACAGTTCTGGTAGATTACTGCTATCAATCAAAAAAGAAGTATCAGGAACCTTTCCTATACTGGTTCAGTAACAGTTTTGCCAGTTTCCTATTGCAGACGTCTAACCTTGTGCACAGCTCTCTCCACCTCTCCACCTGGTCACCCAGGTTTACCAGCTGCGACCTGTATCTACATTGTTGGTCTCTTGCCAATCGAGCTAAACGTTCTTATTATATGTAAGCTATCATTCCAAGTCGGTCCAGTCTGTATACTATGTTTGTCTCTTGTGTTTTGTGATTCTCAGAGGAGGCCGAAAATGAGAGAATGCACCTGATGACTGCCTTGCAACTCAAGAAACCCAGTCTGCTGTTCAGGTCAACGGTCATACTTTCGCAAGGTAAGGACAGCCTGTGCATTGGTGAGCAAACTTGCACTCCAGGAAGACAATGGTGGCCAGCAGTCCTTCCTGTTCTTAGGTCTCAGTTTTGGAATCAGAGTGTCCACTAGACTGCAGGAGACATGCATTGCAAATGATTCTGCATTTTGGCAGAGGACATGCATTGCAAAGGATTTTGTGGGATGTGGGAAAACATGCATTGCAAATTAATTGGTGGGAGAGAGCATGCATTGCAAAGGATTTTGTTGGAGGACATGCATTGTGAAGGATTTTGCATTTTGTGGGAGAATGTACATTGTAAAGGATTTGCATTTTGTGGGAGAATGTACATTGTAAAGGATTTGCATTTTGTGGGAGAACATGCATTGCACAGGATTGACATTTTGTGGGAGGATATGAATTGTAAAGAATTCTGCAATGCCAAGGATTCTGCATTTTGTTGGAGGACAAGTGTTGTAAAGGATTTGCATTTTGTGGGAGAACATGCATTGCAAAGGAGTTTGTGGGAGAGCATGCATTACAAAGCATTTTGTGGGCAAACATGCATTACAAAGGATTTGCATTTTGTGGGAGAACAGGCATTGCAAAGGAATTTGTGGGTGAACATGCATTGCAAAGGATTTGCATTTTGTGGGAGAACAGGAATTGCAAAGGAGGGTGTGTTCTGTGTAAGGGTAAAGTGCATGCCAGAATCTTTGATGTTGTTGCTTCAGTTTAATGGCAGAAAGCACCATGAAGTCAATGACAATGTGAAAAAAGAAGCATTGCTTGCTGATTATTGTTCATTTACTGTTTCTATTCACAAGCATGTTTTGTTTTCCTCAGAAGATGAGACTGTGATAGCTATAGTGAATTGAAATGAATTGAATTTTAAACTGGGAGTAACACATGATGAATGTTGTCAGGTCTAGTACATAATTTTTAACATTAGTGGACATGGATAAGTTGTTTGGACTCTGTTTTTAAATTGTTGCTTATTTTCAGATAAATGTTTGTTGTTTTGATAGAAGGGTATTCAGTTAGCTGCACATGTAGAATTCACATGTTGTCTTTATGTTGCACCTGCCCCCATTAAAAGCTGTTCATTATGCTCCTGTTGTGTGTTTTGATCTCTTCACACATCATAGGGTTAATTTTTGACAATAGAAAATACATTTGCATGTACACAAATGTAGGTTCATGATTTGTGGTTGTTGACAGGTGCGTTCGTCACTCTGTTCAGCATCTGGTACGTGTTCAGCCCCAAGTTCTGTCACCGGTTTGTGGGCTACCTGGAGGAGGAAGCGGTGAAGACCTACACCAAGTGTCTGGAGGTGACGTTCTCCTTTTCCTGTCCTCAAACAGTCATGGACCGTTCTTAACAACATTTATGATTGAGTCAGGTCATGAAGATCGAAACACATAAAAGGTTCAAAATAATGGTCTTTGTTAAGACGAAACCCAACATGCGAATTTTCATGGTAGTCCCCATTATCAAGCTATAAAATGACATTTAAACAACAATTAAAATGTGAAAAATGATGAAAAATGAGATCGGAAGCTAATCCACTGATCTTGTTTTGGTTACGCTATGTCTGATGCAAGGAAGAGTCTTCTTTCTTTCTTCTTTCAATTCTTCCGTAGCTTGACCAGAAAAGGTAAGTGGATTAGCTTTCCATCTCACGTTTCATCGTTTTTCACCGTTTAACTGTTGTTTAAGAGTCGTTTTGCAGCTTGATAAAGGGGATTATCGTGAAAATTTGCATGTTGTGTTTTGTGCTAATAAACAGCATTATTTTGAACATTTTTGTGTGTGTGTGTTTGGATCTTGTTTTAGAATGCTAGCAGTCATTCTTGTTTCAGATTTTTTTCAGGTCATGAAATTGAAAGTGACATTAGGTCATTATCGTTGAGCTAGGTTGCAGTGGGTCGTGAGATTGACCCCCTTTCCGGCTCAGTTTGAGCTTTGGTCCTTCAGTTGTCTTGCCAGAGCTTGATTAACCACCCCTTTTTCATCTCACCCAACAAAGGAAGTAATAAATGTGAAATGCTTGGAATTTAGAAAAATGAAGTGGTACACAGGAGTGCTGGTAAGCGTATGATTTACATGTTTTTATCAGCATTCATGATCGCTAGGCCATTTTGTCATGAACAAAAAAGGCCGGCAAGCCAACCTTGCCACGCCCTAGCTGTCTCATCTAGAATGGTTCATAGGCGGAAAAACATTGCCATTTGAACTTTTTCCCCCAGAAATTCCTGTGAAGGATTGATGACTTTGGAGTAGTATGGCTGTCACACTGTCAAGGGAAATTAGGGTCCAGGTTTTCCATTGGTAACATTCAGCATTAATTCAAGATTCAAGCTCCAAGATTACTTTATTATCTCGTCAGAGAAATTAAAACATGGCTGATCAATGTATCCAGTGAGAAAAGAACAATGTATCCAACAAGAAAAAATTACTGGCACTGAGATAGAAAAATATCTCAAGCATCAATTTCTCCTGTTAGTGTTAGTCACTTGTATTGCTGAGAATGATGCAAAAATTACCAATACGCAGAAAATCTTTATGGTACAAAGAGATGCTTACAGAAAGTTGTGTTTGACGTGTAGGACACAGCCAGTGGTACCATGTAGCACTCTATACCACCGGGCGCTGACATTAAGTTGTGTTTTTGATGTGCAGGACATAGCCAGTGGTTCAATTCAGCACTGGAACACCCAGCCTGCCCCTGGTGTCGCCATTCGCTACTGGAAGCTAGCGGTTAGTATGAAGTCAAAATTAAGTGATGTGGGTGATCATTTTGACATCCTAGACAGAGCTGACAGCCTAGACACTGCTGACATCCTAGACACTGCTGACATCCTAGACCGAGCTGACACCCTAGACACTACTGACACCCTAGACAGAGCTGACACCCTAGATGCTGCTGACATCCTAGACAGAGCTGACATCCTAGACAGAGGTGACACCTTAGACACTGCTGACATCCTAGACAGAGCTGACAGCCTAGACACTGCTGACATCCTAGACAGAGAAGACACCCTAAACACGGCTGACATCCTACACAGAGCTGACAGCCTAGACACTGCTGACATACTTGACAGAGCTAACACCCTAGACACTGCTGACATCCTACACAGAGCTGACACATAGACAGAGCTGACACCCTAGACACTGCTGACATCCTAGACAGAGCTGACAGCCTAGACACTGCTGACATCCTAGACAGAGAAGACACCCTAAACACGGCTGACATCCTACACAGAGCTGACAGCCTAGACACTGCTGACATACTTGACAGAGCTAACACCCTAGACACTGCTGACATCCTACACAGAGCTGACACATAGACAGAGCTGACACCCTAGACACCGCTGACATCCTAGACAGAGCTGACAGCCTAGACACTGCTGACATCCTAGACAGAGAAGACACCCTAAACACGGCTGACATCCTACACAGAGCTGACAGCCTAGACACTGCTGACATACTTGACAGAGCTAACACCCTAGACACTGCTGACATCCTACACAGAGCTGACACCTAGACAGAGCTGACACCCTAGACACTGCTGACATCCTAGACAGAGCTGTCACCCTTGACACTGCTGACACCCAAGACAGAGCTGACACCCTAGACAGAGAAGACACCCCAAACACTGCTGACATCCTGAACAGAGCTGACACCCTAGACACTGCTGACATCCTAGACAGAGCTGACACCCTAGACACTGCCGACATCCTAGACAGAGCTGACACCCTAGACACTGCCGACATCCTAGACAGAGCTGACACCCTAGACACTGCCGACATCCTAGACAGAGCTGACACCCTAGACACTGCCGACATCCTAGACAGAGCTGACACCCTAGACACTGCCGACATCCTAGACAGAGCTGACACCCTAGACACTGCCGACATCCTAGACAGAGCTGACACCCTAGACACTGCCGACATCCTAGACAGAGCTGACACCCTAGACACAGCTGACCTTCCTAGACACAGGTATAATGTGACCTTTAAGACAGGATTATTTAAAGGGATCATCTTAGAATTGTGTACAGCAGTTCAGAGCATAGCTAAAAATGCATTTGATCTTTGACAAGTACAGTTTGTGGGCTCATCAGGTGCAGTCACTGTGGCTGAACCCTGTGAAAATGACTTGCCAACTTCTTCAAAGCTCACTTTGTGCTTCCCAAATAAGTCACGTATCATGGCAGATCCCACTGCCACCAACCACCCTTACAACCAATATTCTTTGATGTTTTGACACTTCAAGTTTAAGTTTAACCTTTAAAGTTCTTTACTGTCATATTATAAAGTTGTTTCCCTATGTGTCTACCAGCAAGATGCAACAATGCGTGACGTGATTCTGGCCATCCGTGCGGACGAGGCTCACCACAGGGTGGTCAACCACAACCTGGCGTCCTTGAAGAAAGACCAGTTCAACCCCTTCAAGCCTGGGCAGTAGCCGCCCCAGCTGTGGCCTCAACACAGCCGGAAGCTGGGTTCTGATGATTGAGCCTGTGCTGACGGTCGCTGTGCAAAGAGACGAGGAAGCACCTGGGGAATTTTGTGTGCTCAGTGGACCGTTAATACCCCTTCCCCAGGTCCACAGCAAAGAATACCCACTCACCCTATTTCCACAGGACCAACCCGTGGCTTCCCTGTCTAGGTCATTCTTGACATAGCCATAGTCAAACTAACACTCACTGTTGTGGTCTGTAGTCACTTCTGTGTTTGTGCATCCAATGAGGCATTGCTCAGTGCATGGTTGTGTGCACTACATCCACCAATTTCTGTGATGGGCACCATAGTCCAACTGCACTGTACCAATTTGATGTGCCATATGTGTAGTCTGCTTAGTAGCTTAGATGGTGTGCTTTTGGGACTTGGCAGAAACCAAGAGAGAGAGAGAGAGTAGGGTGGTGGGGGGGGGGGGGGGGTATGCAAAATGAAAAAGAAAGAAAATGAAAAGAACACTCAGAAAAGTACAACTATGCGACACTGCATGGGCATTAGCAGTACTTCAGCTTACAAATTCTGGATGCATAGAATCTCATGCGGATATGTTGTATGTTTTTTTCTTATGCGCAGCTTTCCTTGTGGCTGTTTGTATTTTTTCTTAGACGCAACTTTTCTCCTGACTCTTTCACCAATTAAAAGCTGCTGCCATAACTCTGAGAGCAATTTCCGGTTTGAAAAAATGGCAGTGCGCGGAACAGACCTAGACCTGTGAGGAACAGCGGGGCAAGCTGTGCAGTCCGTGTTTATCGTGACAAGAAGAGAGAATGTTTCAACTACGCAATGTACTTTGGATGCAATGCTTTACCCACAAGCCACTGCTTTGGAGGATATGTTCATGTGGATTCTACGAGGCGCTAGACAGTGCTGACTCGAAGTGGCAGTGTGCAACAGAATGTGCCTCGGATTGCCTGTGCAGAATCAACAAACAAGGCAGTTAGTCTTTTGTTGCTGTGCCAAAGGGAGTTAATCTTTTGTTGCTGTGCCAAAGGGAGTTAATCTTTTGTTGCTGTGCTAAAGAGGCAATGGTTAGCAGCCTGCAATTTTTCATCCACGGAAAAAAACTTATGTGTCTGTTCATTTCGTTTCTGTGACAGAAAGCTGATGGACAAAATTTAAAAAATAATGCACTTGGTCATCTCTGTTTTTGTGCGTTCAGTCTGAGCACATAATGCCACGGCAAACAGCGTCAGCACCAGCCATCTTCCCTGCGCTCAAGGGACGTCTGAAACTGTCACCATGGCGACACGTCTTGCACCACCTCTGGAACCATTGCCGTTTCCCTGGTAACTGCCACCTCTAGAACCTGGAGCCAAAAATGCCACTATGTGCAAGTCACTGTATGGTCTGTTGGAATCACAATTGTGCAGGAATCGTAAATGCCATCTTCCACAGACAGTGATCCCACCACTGCCTCCTTGTAGCAATGCAAAGCAAGAGCAGGAAAATACAATTTTTGATGCTTTATTTGTAGCGAAAGAGCCAGTTCCAACGTTGCAAGGTTTTGAATTCTCAGGAGGGTCCTTTCAGTGGTGCATGCCTGGTCGCCAGCTGTCAAGAGCGCTTGCAAGGGAGGTCGACTGATCCACTTCACACCTTAGATGCAGTCCCCATAAACACCATGCAACTTGAGCAGAGATGATTTTTGACTTGCACATAGTGCATTGTCATGATAAGACCCATATCCACAGATTCAGTATTGATACGACACGTGTGCTATTTATTGCATCCTGATGTGACCTTGTGTGTGATTGGCTGGATGTTCAAATCCAGTTAGCTTTTGTATCTGTGAGTGTGTGAGGCCTTTTGCCTCTCAACTGGTGCTGCTACGAAAAATGTGTGGATTTATGTACCCCCTAAACATCTTTGTGTTACCCACTGAGTATTGCAGTCTTTGGCTGATCGCACTTGAAAATCTGATTTTTCATCAGCCCAAATAAGGATATGGGTGGTGAGGACGTGAATGGATTTTATAAATGACTTACAGGCACAAAGCCTGGAACGTCAAACCACCGATTACCTGGAGAAGAGAGGTGTGCAGAGGCGAAGGACTGTATGGTTTTGTGTAAAAGAACAAGAAGGAACTGTTTCAAACACAACACTGGGGGAAACTTCTGGGAGACAAAGGACAGGGCAGAGCACAAAAGGGCTTTCCCATGCATGCAAATATCTTGTTGAACTGAACCTGAACTGTATGATCCGTCAACTGGACCGTTTGGTGGAGTGTATCAACACTGGTAACAGTGCTTATCATGTAGAAATGTCTTTCAATTCATATCATCGACTTGTGTTAAATCAGGTCCTATGAGCCCATGAGACAGTATGGTTTGATATTTTGGACTTTGGTTTTTTGGACACCTTATCAACATTGCTCAGTCAGGGATTAGTGCTCAAACAGGGAATAGGCCAAGTCTGGTTTCATTCCTTACAGACTTTTGGTTTGTTTTTGTTCTCTTTGTTGTTGTTGCATTCCTCAGTGTTTCTAAACCCTATAATTATCCCAGGTGTGGTTGTTTGATAGTCATTGTTGTAGTTCAGGCAGTTAGTTTTCCCCCCACCACGATTATAGCACAGTAAGACAACAGGCAAGGGTGTTGGGTGCTCAGCCTGCTGCCAGCAGAAATCAACAATGCAAACAGTTTAAATGAAAAAAATACGTTTTGTGTAGTGGCATGGCAGGAGGGGATGCTAAAATTAGATTCTCTCAGCTTTTACCTTGCGCATTATGGTTTCTTGAAAAGCTGACATTGGAATGAAATGCAACTAGCCTGTAACTTCGGGCGTTACTTTGTGATGAAGCTCAATGAAAATGTTAACATTCCACGCATCTGACAGTTCGGCTTGAGCATGAAAAAATGCAACTTTATGTAAAGATGATCATTTTATTGGCTGTCCACCCACTCACCACAGAGCAGTTTGAACAGGTTGTCTTGTTTTCACAGAAAGTATCAGTTAAGTGATACAAACACAACAACAAAGACTTGAGTTGCCTGTGGTAACTCTCACCTGGCAGGCAAGTAAATGCAAGATACATAAACTCAGAGGTTTGTTGTTGTGTTTGCGTGACGTCTTTCGAGCACTAGTTAACTCCCTTGTGTGTTGATTGTGCATGAGCGCTCTGAGCCTCGTTCTGTTTCAGATTGTTACAGGAAGTATCAGTCAAGTTCCATTTTGTCAGCCTTGTTTTCAGAAAAGGTATTAGTTAAGTCCCATTTTGTCAGCCTTGTTTTCACAAAAAGTATCAGTCAAGTCCCATTTTGTTAGCCTTGTTTTCACAAAAAGCATCAGTCAAGTCCTATTTTGTCAGCCTTGTTTTCACAGAAGGCACCATTTGTCCCCTAGCAAATAGCTCATAAGACACAGCACTAGCAAACTACAGTACTGCAATGCTGATAGCTATGTTCTTGTCCAGTGCCATTTTTGCACCTTTTACTGCAAACTGTGTAATTGTATGTCCATGGAAAATCATTGATATTATAGTCTGTTCTATAGGTGTGCTATTTATTACTGGTAGAGGTGTTCTATTATTACTTACGCCTCTCAATGTCCTTCTGCTAACTCTGTTATGTCCATTTGGTTTTACGTGGCTTGAACCCCTTCTTTCACCGGACTTGTCCTCTTTATAATCTGTTTTGTTTCCTGCATAGTTCAATGTGTGATATTATCTGTACTCTTTATTACAATATTACAAATCATCTTTTACATTTTTACTTTATTTGTAGTTCCTGTGTTCACGTATATCTTGATATTGCCTCTTGGAAGAAATACAAAGTGATATTAGAATATAGCCCATGGCGCTTTGAGCACTGCTTACTGATTATCGATATTAATATCAAATGCATAGCTATTATATATATACATAGCGATATTGTTCAACGAGTCTGTTTGGTTTCTGTGACTTTTAGCTTACGCCTCCTTATGCAACCACAGAGTAGTACTAGTCTGGTAAAAACGTGGGAGCTGATCTTATGCAGAATAATCTGAATTTATTTTTGGGTTCATTTGCTTGATGTTCTCAGTGATTTGAAATCAATGCTAGAGTGAAAGAAAAAAAGAAAAAAAGAAAAAAAAAAGGCTCCACAAGAATCAGGGTGGGAATTGTCTCCTCAAAATAATTACAGAAAAAACTGAGAAAGGGGGGCCTTCATACTCAAAAAACAAAACAACCAAAACAACAAGCAAACAAACAAACACAAACCCCCCCCCCCCCCCCCCCCCCCCCAATTTAAAAAAAAAAATGAAACCAACACACACGCACACAGAAAAAAAAACAATGGCAAAAAGGGTTGGGTTGGAGGGGGGGGGGGGGGGGGGGAGGCAGAGTAGAGAGAGATCTAGATTCATACATGTTGCTGAGGCGCCTACTGGTCATATTGTCTTTAAAACTCAAAAAGGAGGGGGATGTTTTTGCAATGCTGGTGCGTGCATGCTATGATACCAGTGGGTTTTCACGGCAAAGCTTTTTCAGGGGGTGGACACTAGACAGCCTTATAGCAAATATCCACTAATTAGTTGAAGATCCTGCACCCAAAGAATATGCTGGACAATACAGTCAGCTCTTTTATTTTAACATGATCTTCCAGACAGTTTAATCAGCTCTTCTTTTTTGTGTGTGTGCATTCGTGCCATATTTGTTATTGAAAATTGTACCATATATTTGTTACACTTTTATTCTTTTGATTTTAATTGTGGAAAAAATAAAGCAAACATTTGATTTTGTCATTTGTGGCCCCTTCTAGCCAGTATGCACTATTGAGATAACATCCTTTGGGGTGATACCTTTGAGATGAGTGCAGATAGGACAATGCACCACTGAGACGACTGCCGATGAGACAACAGTGTTGTGAGAAGCTGATTAGACAACAGCTGCTTGTTGCGTGAGATGTTATAAGATAAAAAAACTTAACGCTTGTTGTTGTGCGTGATGTGATTAGATAACAGTCGCTTATTGTTTTTAAATGCTGTGATTGTTTTGTTGCTGGCTTAGTTTTTGGTATAGAATAAATGTCAGTTAGAACAATAGCAATTTGAAAATGTATTTAACTTGTTTGTTTGCGTCTGACTGCATTCAGGAATTGCTTGAAGGAAATGTTCAGTCTGATTGCAGGCTGCCATTCCCAAGGCAATGTAGTCACGAATGAGCTCTTATCTCTCTTATATATTACTGAATGGCTGTGACCATAGAAAAACAGTGGACCAGTCACACAAGTCATGAGTTATTCATCTCCCCTGGCAATTCCCCCCGCCCCCCCCATCCACCCAGTCATGAAAGCAGTCAGACCTAAAGAAACAAGTTAAATAAATCTTTAACTGAAATAGCTATTTTTCTTGAGCACCAGAATTTAAAAAAGAAGAAGAAAAGAAGCAAACAAGCAGGCAAACAGCAAATAACATTTAAGAAAAACAAATTCAAAAACAAGCAACATTCAAAAACAAACAGCAAAAAACATTCACAGCATTCAGCAATAGCAATGATAAGTAGTTGTTGTCTAATTGGCATGTTGCACAGCAAGAAGCAGTAGTCTCAACAGTGCATTGTCCCATCAGCACTCAATTGAAAAGCATTGCTGGCGCCCCAAAGAATGTCGTCTCAATCAGTCCTGTCTCTGATCAGTCGATGGCATGCTGCCCTTCCAACAAAACCCTGTGGAAGGGCAGCAGTGTCCCAGCTTCACGGCAGGTGATCAGTCGATGGCATGCTGCCCTTCCAACAAAACCCTGTGGAAGGGCAGCAGTGTCCCTAGCCTCAGGGCAGGTGATCAGTCGATGGCATGCTGCCCTTCCAACAAAACCCTGTGGAAGGGCAGCAGTCTCCCAGCTTCACGGCAGGTGATCAGTCGATGGCATGCTGCCCTTCCAACAAAACCCTGTGGAAGGGCAGCAGTTCCCAGCTTCACGGCAGGTGATCAGTCGATGGCATGCTGCCCTTCCAACAAAACCCTGTGGAAGGGCAGCAGTCTCCCAGCTTCACGGCAGGTGATCAGTCGATGGCATGCTGCCCTTCCAACAAAACCCTGTGGAAGGGCAGCAGTCTCCCAGCTTCACGGCAGGTGATCAGTCGATGGCATGCTGCCCTTCCAACAACACCCTGTGGAAGGGCAGCAGTGTCCTAGCCTCAGGGCAGGTGATCAGTCGATGGCATGCTGCCCTTCCAACAAAACCCTGTGGAAGGGCAGCAGTCTCCCAGCCTCAGGGCAGGTGATCAGTCGATGGCATGCTGCCCTTCCAACAACACCCTGTGGAAGGGCAGCAGTGTCCCAGCCTCAGGGCAGGTGAAACCGCTTGCTCCTCCAGGTCCTTTCTTGTAGCCAACGGGCTTTAAACGTTGGTGAGAAACATCATTGCTCAGTGGTCTTAATGAGCAAGACAGAGTGGTGCATGTACATTTCTCACACCACGAAATAAGACCACAGTGGTTCTGATTTAACTTGACTGAAAACAACAGCGTGGCAATCCACAAAGCATGGTGGGCTGAACAGCCTCGTCTCAGATTCCCATTTTACAAAGTTCAAGGGCAAGAATTCCTCTAAGGGAAATAACCCTACTGTGAGCATGTTATCAGAACAGTGCATTTGCTCATAAGCCTTCCTGTGCAATGTTCTTTGAGAGCATTGTCTATGTGCATGAAGTGAGCAAAACGGTACTGCGTATGGCTGTGACCTTGATCTTTTTGTGTGTGTGTAGAATTTAGTCTAGAGCATCCGTCTGAAGCTGAAACTCTGCATGTGTGTGTGTGTGTGTGTGTGTGAGAGAGAGCGAGTTTGCCACAGTCAGTCACTGGAGTGGTACTTCTTGCATGTCACATGATGGTGTTTTCCGCGTCTTACAATCTTCTTTGCAACTACATTTCTGTTACTTATCGTTCTGTCCGTGAAAACCTGCAACTCTTTTTTTCTGATCTCATTCGGCCCTACACTCCACCTTGTTTTCTCCTGACAGCAAGCAAGTCCATTCTTGATCTTCCTGGGCCCCAAAGGCCTGTAAAACAAAGCGATATGGCCAGTGAACCTTCAGGTACATGGCCTTTTTTCTTAGCGGCAAGCCCTGGCCAGCAGCATCTGAGACACGGACTCTGCTCATGCTGTCTGCTTAGCTCTCGGTACATGCCGTTTTCATTGCAACTCTTAATTATCATTCCAGCTTGTTCTATACGTACCTGTTCACCATGCTCCGTACCATGTGCATGTGTGAATGCGTATGGGTTTTTTCTCTCCCCAACCCCAGCGCTGAGAACATGCATATATTCTTGCGTGGAAGTTTGCGCATGTATCATATAAGATCATTCACTCATGTTTGACACAGTGACAACATTGTCAGAACATGCAAAAGCTTAAAAATAATTTTAACTGGGCAACACAAAACAAATGAAATGTTCAACGCAAACACCTTTTTCAAGCTGTAGATAATAAATACACAAACAAGGTACAAACAGATAAATACACAAAGTACAAACAGATAATAAATACACAAGGTACAAATAGATAACAGACAAACAAGGTACAGATAATAAATACGCAAGGTACAAACAGATAATAAACAAGGTACAAACCGATAATAGATACACAATCTGCAAAAAGATAATAAATAAAAAAGGTAGATACACAAACAAGCTGCAAACAGATAATAAATAAACCAAAAAGCTACAAACAGATGATAAATGCACAAACAAGGCCCAAAAAGATAATAAACAGTGAAACAGAGGAAATCTGAGAGCCTATGGTTATAAACTGGAGAAGTTTGTTGTGGAACCGTGACAGCTTTGTCTATGACCTTGGCTCCGGGTTTGTTGTAGAACTGACAGCTTTGTCTATGACCTTGGCTCCGGGTTTGTTGTAGAACTGACAGCTTTGCCTATGACCTTTGCTCTGGACAATGGTGGCCTCACAAACGGACAGCTTGGAGTTGGAGGGGCACACTGCTTGCTGGAGGATCAAGATGTTGCACTCGCACAATTCAAACTGGTCCCCGCAAAACCTTGCATTCGGAATACTTTGCTTCGTATGGCCTTTGTGGAAGATCAGCAAGATGTTGCACTCGCACAATTCAAACTGGTCCCCGCAAAACCTTGCATTCGGAATACTTTGCTTCGTATGGCCTTTGTATAGTCTGTTTTCATCACTGCATGCATGTCCACTGCATGGGTTGCTCTGTTTTGGCAAGGATACCAGCATGTCCTCAGCTTATATAGCTGCATAATTCTTTTTCAAACAAAGGCCATATTGACGGACTAGTCAGTCATTGGATTTTAACTTCATGTCAGCTGCACAGGACCATCTTAGGTTGATCAAACTCTTCATAAGCAAATGCACATTTCAGAACTCTTCTCATATAACTATGTAAACTGTTTCTCAAGTCAAATCTACAGAATCAGTCCGCACATTAAAAAATACACACGTACACAGACACAATTACCAACTCTGTAAAGTTGTGTTTGATGTTTGTGTGCACATTTTGTTTAATATTTGTGTATGAGTTTGTAGAGCTGACTTTAGGAAGAGTTTACATTATATATGAGCAGAATCTTGAAATGTGCATTTGCTTATGACAGGATGTTAAAACCTGGCTACTGACTGGCACTGTTTTGGCCAGTCAACCTGTAGAATGGGGCAGACTTGTGCAGCATGGCCACCGACTTGTAGACAGACTATGTTATTGATGGGGATTAAGACTTCTGCAGCATGGCCACCAGCTTGTGGACAGACTGTGTTATTGATGGAGATTCAGACTTGTGCAACATGGCCATTGACTTGTGGACAGACTATGTTATTGATGGGGATTCAGACTTATGCAGCATGGCCACTGACTTGTAGACAGACTACGTTATTGATTGGGCTTAAGACTTGTGCAACATGGCCATTGACTTGTGGACAGACTATGTTATTGATGGGGATTCAGACTTGTGCAACATGGCCATTGACTTGTAGACAATGTTATTGATGGGGCTTCAGACTTGTGTGGCCTGGCCATTGACTTGTGGACAATGTTATTGATGGGATTCAGACTTGTGCAGCCTGGCCATTGACTTGTGGACAATGTTATTGATGGGGATTCAGACTTGTGCAGCCTGGCCATTGACTTGTGGACAATGTTATTGATGGGGATTCAGACTTGTGCAGCCTGGCCATTGACTTGTGGACAATGTTATTGATGGAGGATTGGGGGATTTGTGCGGCCTGGCCATTGACTTGTGGACAGATTGTTATTGATGGGGATTCAGACTTGTGCAGCCTGGCCATTGACTTGTAGACAGATTATGTTATTGATGGGGATTCAGACTTGTGCAGCATGGCCACTGACTTGTTGACAGATTATGTTATTGATGGGGATTCAGACTTGTGCAGCCTGGCCATTGACTTGTAGACAGATTATGTTATTGATGGGGATTCAGACTTGTGCGGCCTGGCCATTAATATTTGGACTCTCATGCCATGTTCTTTCAAATGCAGCACTGCTCACATCTTGCACACCATGGTTAAAGCCTGCTGCAAAATGTCTGCTCATTGCCATCAATGTGCATAGCAGGCTTGCTCATTAAGGCTACTGTGCAAAACTTCTGCTCATTACCATTAATGTGCATAGCAGGCTTGCTCATTAAGGCCGCTGTGCAAAACGTCTGCTCATTAGTGTCAGTGAGCATAGTAAGTAGGCTTGCTCATTAAGGCTACTGTGAAAAATTCCTGCTCATCAGGATTATTGAGCTGACTTGCATGTGTAGTACCAATAGGTAATGTGCATGCAGTTTATCCCGATTGGATACAACAGCTGTGCCTGGCAAGTTCCTTTGTACCCTCGAGTTGTCCTGACGATACAACAGCTGTGCCCGGCAAGTTCCTTTGTACCCTCGAGTTGTCATGACTGGATACAAGCTGTGCCTGACAAGTACCTCCGTCCCCTCGTGTTATCCCAGTTGGACACAGGTAAGTAACTTGGTGTTTTACGCCTAGTCAACCATTACAGTTAGGGTGATACACGGTTTGTCAGCAAACAAACCTTAAAAATATGTACATGTTAAAACTGGTACATAGTCAGAATTTAAAATCATACTCAAAAAGTGGTTAGAACATGAACAGAACCAAATGTGATCTGAAAATTTATTGTCTGCTAAAAATATTGCTTTCAAACAGTTAAAGATCTTTTCCTATAACAGCTGTGCCTGACAAGTACCTTTGTACACTAGAGTCATCTTGACTAGATACAACAGCTGTGCCTGACAAGTACCTTTGTACACTAGAGTCTCCTGACTGGATACAACAGCTGTGCCTGACGAGTACCTTCATAGCCTAGTCATCCTAATTGGATACAACAGCTGTGCCTGACAAGTACCTTTGTACCCTGATTGGATACAACAGCTGTGCCTGACAAGTACCTTTGTACCCTAATTGGATACAACAGCTGTGCCTGACAAGTACCTTTGTACCCTGATTGGATACAACAGCTGTGCCTGACAAGTACCTTTGTACCCTGATCGGATACAACAGCTGTGCTGACAAGTACTTTGACCCTGAAGAACCAACAGCTGTGCCTGACAAGACCTTTGTACGCTAAAAATATGTGACTTACAAAAAGCTGTGCCTGACAAGTACCTTTGTACCCTGATTGGATACAACAGCTGTGCCTGACAAGTACCTTTGTACACTAGAGTCATCCTGACTGGATACAACAGCTGTGCCTGACAAGTACCTTTGTACCCTATGGATACAACAGCTGTGCCTGACAAGTACCTTTGTACCCTATTGGATACAACAGCTGTGCCTGACAAGTACCTTTGTACCCTGATTGGATACAACAGCTGTGCCTGACAAGTACCTTTGTACCCTGACTTGGATACAACAGCTGTGCCTGACAAGTACCTTTGTACCCTGATTGGATACAACAGCTGTGCCTGACAAGTACCTTTGTACCCTGATTGGATACAACAGCTGTGCCTGACAAGTACCTTTGTTTAATCCCTGACTGGATACAACAGCTGTGCCTGACAAGTACCTTTGTACCCTGATTGGATACAACAGCTGTGCCTGACAAGTACCTTTGTACACTAGAGTCATCCTGACTGGATACAACAGCTGTGCCTGACAAGTACCTTTGTAACCCTGACTGGATACAACAGCTGTGCCTGACAAGTACCTTTGTACCCTATGGATACAACAGCTGTGCCCGACAAGTACCTTTGTACCCATGGTGCCTGACAATACCCTTGGATACAACAGCTGTGCCTGACAAGTACCTTTGTACCCTGATTGGATACAACAGCTGTGCCTGACAAGTACCTTTGTACCCTGACTGGATACAACAGCTGTGCCTGACAAGTACCTTTGTACACTAGAGTCATCCTGACTGGATACAACAGCTGTGCCTGACAAGTACCTTTGTACCCTGACTGGATACAACAGCTGTGCCTGACAAGTACCTTTGTACCCTATGGATACAACAGCTGTGCCTGACAAGTACGTTGTACCACTACAAGTCTGTCCTAAAGACCTTTGTACACTAGTCATCCTGACTGGATACAACAGCTGTGCTGACAAGTACCTTTGTACCTAAGCCTGATGGATACAACAGCTGTGCCTGACAAGTACCTTTGTACCCTGATGGATACAACAGCTGTGCCTGACAAGTACCTTTGTACACTACAGTCATCCTGACTGGATACAACAGCTGTGCCTGACAAGTACGGTTGTACACCAGAGTCCTCCTGACTGGATACAACAGCTCTGCACACAACACACAAGTAAGTACCCTTGTACCCTAGAGTGACTTAGTAACTGACTTGTGACTTTGTGTCATGAGTGCCTGACCACATAAAACACTCTCACTCACACACACATACGCACACACACATACGCACACACACTCACAACTGATGAACCTTCACTGCTTTTATTTCATGTTAAAGTCCCTCAATTTTACATGAACTGGAACTGAGGTGTAATAAAGCAATGCATACGAACCAGCAACAGGAAAATGGGTGGAATACCACTAATGCCAGGAAGTAACTTGGTGTTTTATGCCCAGTCAACCAGTGTGGTTAAATCAGGGCGACACTAATGCCCGGAATGCCTTGCACTTGAGTATTCAAGTGTTAAACCAAATGAGGAGACTAGTTCAGTACCACTAAGTGTGGTTAAAAAACAACAACTGTGGACCACTACTTTGTGGAAAAACAAGCTGAGTCAGCTTCAATATCAAATGGTAGCCCACAAGACTAAGAAACAGAAAGAATGAAAGCACATGAAAAATAACACATACCCCCCCCCCCCCCCCAACAACAATTTGAAACAAACTTTTACGCAAGTAATGCATAAACTAATTCTGTCCAAAACCAGACAACTTCCATAAATTTGCATCTTTTGACTATGGAGAGGCCTGCATCAAATTCCTGATTACTGTTCAAGAATCAGTTATAGCTCATGTCCCGTGTGACAAGAACTGCAGATCTGAGTAACGCAGGTTTGTTTTAAAATCTGTGCAAAAATGCAAACTTCAAACTTATTTATTTAACCAGCTTCTCTTCATTGCTATCAGTGAAAAAAGGTCCGTTTTTTGCTCTCCACATACATGACAAAATCCACACTGAACTTGGGTGCTACATTCACATTCTGCTAGTATACCGTTTCAGCATATATATATGTATATATATATATGTATATATGTATGTAAATTTGACTTCAGGACAAGGAGGAACAGGCTACTTTTCGTTGTTTACAGGTTAGGCCGCTCCGAAGGGAACTGTTCCTTGGAGTAGTCTCTCTTGGGAGAGTAGAACTGAAAGTGAAACAAACAGGACAAAACAAAGTATGAATGTCTGCAGTATGAACTCCCACAAAATGTATTATATATTTTTGCCGTAAACCATTTCATTTGTGTGTGTATCTTTTGCTTATTGGTTGTTTTAATCTGATACAGACAACTATAAGTTCATATCCCAATCATCACAAAGCAAAATTAGCTTGCTTTTCTCATACAAAGCTACCAAGCCTTCCAAATGTTGGTAATGCACCATTTCTCAATGCTCAGGGGTGGGGTTGGTGCATCAGTCCTTAATGCCGGGTGGGGGGGGGGGGGGGGGGGGGGGCAGCTCATGTGAAAGGCTTGACACTCAGTCCACTCAAGTGAAGCCAAGGGGAGCCAGGAGAGGGGAGAACTTGTTACTGCTGAGCTTAGGACCCCAACTTCTCCATCCACAGGTCTTGCCACAGACACTCAGCCAGAACATGTGCACTGTTACTATCTAGGTCTACACACACGCTTTCCCCATGACCCGCCATTTCTCTTTTACTCTTCACTTCAGCCCCACTCATTTGCACACACACACACACACAGTTTTTTCCTTGTAGCTCATAATTCTCCTTCTCACTTATGTGCATGCGTGCGTGTGTGTGTGTGTGTGCATGCGTGTATTTGTGCTTAACTTATTGTGCTTCTTAGGGTGTGCATGTGTGAAAATGTATGCCCCTTTCTCCCCAACCCATGTGCTGTGAAGATGCATATATATGCTTGTGTGGAAGTTTTTTTTCCTGCTCCATATATATATATATATATATAAAAACGTTCATTCAGTCACTCATTCCTGCACCCACCCACAAGCAACAATAACTACATACTTTGTACTGGTATGTGGGGGACAGCTTGTTCCATGGTTGTATTCCATCCTTCTTGTTCCACCTGAAGATCAGAGTAACGATGCATTACATTATACATAAACTAACACAAAGCTGGCAAAATAATCAGTAAACCCAACAGAAACTTTCACTGCAAATCACAATGAAGAGGACCACAAAACACAAAGTGCAGTTAAACAACATACGTTTTCAATTCCATGTCTTTGTTTTGTAAACCAACATAAATGCAATCCATACCGGATATGAACGTTTGTTAAACATCACCTGACTTTTGAGTCAAACTCAGCACACTGGGTTTCACACAGTAGTGACTGGTTTTTTTGTTAAACATCACCTGACTTTTGAGTCAAACTCAGCACACTGGGTTTCACACAGTAGTGACTGTTTTTTTGTTAAACATCACCTGACTTTTGAGTCAAACTCAGCACACTGGGTTTTACACAGTAGTGACTGTTTTTTTGTTAAACATCACCTGACTTTTGAGTCAAACTCAGCACACTGGGTTTTACACAGTAGTGACTGTTTTTTGTTAAACATCACCTGACTTTTGAGTCAAACTCAGCACACTCTGGGTTTCACACAGCACTGACTGTTTTTTGTTAAACATCACCTGACTTTTGAGTCAAACTCAGCACACTGGGTTTCACACAGTAGTGACTGTTTTTTGTTAAACATCACCTGACTTTTGAGTCAAACTCAGCACACTGGGTTTCACACAGTATTGACTGTTTCTTGTTAAACATCACCTGACTTTTGAGTCAAACTCAGCACACTGGGTTTCACACAGTAGTGACTGTTTTTTGTTAAACATCACCTGACTTTTGAGTCAAACTCAGCACACTGGGTTTCACACAGTAGTGACTGTTTTTTTGTTAAACATCACCTGACTTTTGAGTCAAACTCAGCACACTCTGGGTTTCACACAGCAGGGACTGTTTTTTGTTAAACATCACCTGACTTTTGAGTCAAACTCAGCACACTCTGGGTTTCACACAGCAGGGACTGTTTTCAACTACTGTGGTTGTCAGCTGCTTTTGTTATCTGAACATCACATCAGTAAATTATCTCTATTATATATATATATAAATGCAGACCAAATTGGCTTCAGGTCAATAGCAAACGTAATAATAATAATATTAAAAATATATTTTAGGTATACCGCACTTGTTCCAGGGTAAGAATGAGCTTGAAGTCCAAACACAGTAAGTACAATGTAGCAGCACATATCACAGGTAAAACAAAAACAAAAACACAACCACGTATGCATAAAGATCTGGGTAAAACAACTGCACAATGTCAATGAGCAATCAATAACAAAGCATAAATCATTAATAATAATTTGAGTAATTATGTTTTAAAAATTGCACTTAGCAAGCCCTTTACACAATCCACAAATGCACACATGTATACATCAGGAACTTCAGGCAAACATGTTGCATTTTACATGACAACAGACACGGAATGAGGCAGTGGTAAATTATGAACAACAAACAATAAAATCACTAAGACAGCATACACATAATGGTCAAGTATGAACAATGAACAATAAAATCACCAAGACAGCATACACATAATAATAAATTTAATTTGTGCATTTTGATTAGATTAAAATGCACTGGCAAACAGACACTCCCCCACACCTGTAAAGGCATACTTGCTTTCAAATTTTTGTCAACTAAACATCTCATGACCATAAACTGAGAAAAAATATTAACTGGCTAGAAACGTCAAGCAAACACTGATGCCTCATTTACAACCACAAAATAAGACAGCCAGTTAACAATCAAACGTGTGCAATATGCGCACACACACAAATGTACACAGGAAACCATTGGCTTTGACCATGATCATGGTGGGTCAGACTCAGACAGTCAATGTTGTCAGCACAGATCTCTTCTGAGCAGAAGTTTTCAGATTTGATTTAAAGGGGGAAAGACTTGTAGCATCACACAGAGGTTTGGGGAAGAAATTCCCTGTCACTTGTGAACCCCCCCCCCCTCTCCCCAAAAAAACCAAAAAAACTCCAAGCACTAGTTTACAACATCCTTCCTTCAACCACTGCCATATTTAGTTATCCTTCAACCACTGCCATATTTAGTTACGCCACAAGGTCCAGAAAACTGTCAGCTAACGAGCAGTTTTTTTGCTGGTGCTCAAACAGTGGTAACTTTGTTACAAACAACTCAAATTGTATCAGAGGTTTGTTTTATAACTGACCATGTTAGATAAAACCAGCTCAGATAAAACCAACAGACAATGAGAAGAGCAGACAGCTGCCAGTCAGCAGGAACAGATGAACGTCTGCTGGTGGGGATAGCACAGGGTGGAAACAACGTGCTCAGTGACAGTGACAGTCCCAGCGGGTGGGGATAGCGCAGGGTGGAAACAACGTGCTCAGTGACAGTGACAGTCCCAGCCGGTGGGGATAGCACAGGGTGGAAACAACGTGCTCAGTGACAGTGACAGTCCCAGCCGGTGGGGATAGCACAGGGTGGAAACAATGTACTCAGTGACAGTGACAGTCCCAGCCGGTGGGGATAGCACAGGGTGGAAACAATGTACTCAGAGACAGTGACAGTCCCAGCTGGTGGGGATAGCACAGGGTGGAAACAACGTACTCAGTGACAGTCCCAGCCGGTGGGGATAACACAGGGTGGAAACAATGTACTCAGTGACAATGACAGTCCCAGCTGGTGGGGATAGCACAGGGTGGAAACAATGTACTCAGTGACAGTGACAGTCCCAGCTGGTGGGGATAGCACAAGGTGGAAACAATGTACTCAGTGACAGTGACAGTCCCAGCTGGTGGGGATAGCACAAGGTGGAAACAATGTACTCAGTGACAGTGACAGTCCCAGCTGGTGGGGATAGCACAAGGTGGAAACAATGTACTCAGTGACAGTGACAGTCCCAGCTGGTGGGGATAGCACAAGGTGGAAACAATGTACTCAGTGACAGTCCCAGCCGGTGGGGATAGCACAGGGTGGAAACAATGTACTCAGTGACAATGACAGTCCCAGCTGGTGGGGATAGCACAGGGTGGAAACAATGTACTCAGTGACAGTGACAGTCCCAGCTGGTGGGGATAGCACAAGGTGGAAACAATGTACTCAGTGACAGTGACAGTCCCAGCTGGTGGGGATAGCACAGGGTGGAAACAATGTACTCAGTGACAGTGACAGTCCCAGCCGGTGGGGATAGCACAAGGTGGAAACAATGTACTCAGTGACAGTGACAGTCCCAGCCGGTGGAGGGCTCAAAGCTGATGCACTGCACTTTGCAGTCTCCTCAACTGGACTGATTGATTGATTGATTGATTGATTGACTGATCTCACCCTCGCCTGTCAAGAACAACACCTCACACTGCACAAGTCTGAATCCCCATCAGCAGCATCCCTCCACCGGCTGGGATCTAAGCTGATGCACTTGTGACTTCACTTTACTGTCAATTGGACGGACTGACTATCTCATCCTTGCCCGTCAAGAACATCAATGATTATTTTATACTCCCTGCAGGCGATCTGGCCTGTTATGGCGGAGACCTGCCAGCAGTGACAGTTGCGGTAGCCCAGCCCTGACTTTGACAGAATGAAAAATGAAACCAGCTTCTTCCTCGCCTCCACAGATAGGTGTCCTATTCTATGTAGTTCTTGGAATTGGAAGACAGATCTGCAGAGATCCATGCTGATCCATGGAAAGACTGCTCTCAGGATATACAGCTAGGTTTCAAACTTTGTGTGAGAATGGCAATGGGTAATAACTAATATACTGTATAGTCAGAACCAGAGGGAGTCAGAGAAGGAAGTTTCTGAAACAGCTTTCATCTTTGCTTTCAACAGTTCCAACCGGAATGACCTCTGTCTCATTGTCATTCGTTTTCAGCCTGACCTGTTAGTGTTACAAGCCATCCACTCTCTCACAGATTCTGCACAAGACTGGATCCAGCAACAGTTTAGCAAATTGCCTGGGGCTGGCAGATCTGTGCAGCTGCATGTCATCTGTGAACAACTGGTAGTGCCACATGTAGCAGTGCCTAATGACATCACACAATGGCAGGGTGTACATGGTGAACTGCACCTTGTACATCATATCTCAATACTGCATATTGTAGGTTGGGATGCCCTACCTCCACCCAAGCCAACAGCCATATCTCAACACTAGGTTGGGATGCCCTACCTCCACCCAAGCCAACAGCCATGAGGTACACCATATCTCAACACTAGGCTGGGATGCCCTACCTCCACCTAAGCCAGTTGGTCCTGAGGTACACCATCTCAGCATTGTACTTGTAAGCCGGGATGCCCTACCTCCACCCAAACCAGTGAGCCCTGAGGTACACCGTATCTCAGTATTGTACTTTGTAGAATCTGGACAACCTTCGCAGCACTACACCAGACACTGAAGCTCTGCCTCTTAAAACTTCCTATGAGTATGACACATTTAATTCAAGTCAGCACATTTTGTGTAAACTGTAATGCCTGTAGAAGCATCCAGACTTATTTTACCACCTGCGCAATTTCTTGAGCTGAAGTCTCTGTCTCTCCAAATGTTGGTGAGGATTTCCTCTTTTATTTCGTTGTTATATAATAATAATAATAACGGAAATTTGTAAAGTGCCTACCCTGTAGCTCAAAACACTGAACAAGTATAACACACATTATGTACATCGAGATGGAAAATGTTATCAGCAATTTAACAAAAAGCTAACACACGATGTAGACATCAAAACGGGTTCAAGCATAACTATGTGAAAAATGCACACACATACACATACACATGCACACACACATGCACACACACACACACACACTGTACAGACTGATAGGGGTGAAGGACAATGTTGTTTTTAAAACTGAAATATTCTGAGAAGAGAAACGTCTTGAGTTTGCTTTTGAAAGAAGACAGAGTAGCCTCATATCCAAGACAAGATTATTTTACAGATTGTCCCCAATAATTATGCTCTTTAGCATCTGAGGACATTGATTAAGCAAAATGAAAGCAAAACCTTCTCTGTTTTTTTTTTTATGTTGATGCTTCAAGCAATGCACAAGTCAGCACACATAAACATCAACAATAATAACCACTGCACTACACTGCACAGTTTGACACCGAATCAACTAATCATATAATTATTACAAACTTTAGTGTCCAACTCCAACTCCAAGACAGTACATGTTCAGGTTTATTGGAATGGCCAAATGGTCCTTGGGTTAACCACACCCTTACACTGTTCTTAGTTGTTACTGTTACAGTTACAATAGACTCACTCAAATTTTATTACATGTATCAAGTAAACAAAACAAAACAAATATTTACTTTTTTTATGTTTTATCTATTATGCATATGGGTGACCCATTAGCAAGTATTTTAAGGAAGTCCCTGGGACTCCTTGGTACAACTTTTAGAGGGTCAAGTCTGATATGGAATAGCAGCTGTGCAGAAGTATTCTGCATTACATATGGTGCCCTTTCGTCCCTTCTGCAACTCAGCTCTGGTTAGAACACACTGGATCTAACTTGTGCCAGCTGGACAGCTGATACACACCCGACCAATGTTGTGCCAGCTGGACAGCTGATACATACCGGATCTAACTTGTGCCAGCTGGACAGCTGATACACACTGGACCAATGTTGTGCCAGCTGGACAGCTGATACACACCGGACCTATGTTGTGCCAGCTGGACAGCTCATACACACCGGATCTAACTTGTGCCAGCTGGACAGCCGATACATAACAGATCTAACTTGTTCTGCCAGACAGATGATACATATCGGATCTAACTTGTGCCAGCTGGACAGCTGATACATACTGGATCTAACCTGTTCTACCAGACAGCTGATACATACCCCATATATCTTGCACCAGCCAGACAGCTTAAACAGTCTGGATCTAACTTGTGTTACATCAGCTGGACAACTGATATATATATATATGTATATATGCTGGACAACTGATACATGCCAGATCTAACTTTCATCAGCCAAACAACTGATATGTATCAACAGATACACACCAGACAACTGATACATGTTGGATATAACTTGGATCAGCTGGACAACAGATATATGTCAGATCTAACTTGTATCAGCTTGACAATTGATCCATGCTGGACCTAACCTGCATCAGCTGGACAACTGATACATGCCAGACAACTGATACTTGCCAGATCTAACTTACATCAGCTGGGCAATCCATACATGCCAGATCTAACTTACATCAGCTGGGCAATCCATACATGCCAGATCTAACTTACATCAGCTGGGCAATCCATACATGCCGGATCTAACTGGCATCAGCTGGACAACTGATACACACAGACAACTGATACATGTTGAATCTAACTTGCATCAACTGGACAATGGATATATGCCGGACAATACATGCTGGTTCTAACTTGCATCAGCTGGACAACTGATACATGCCGAAAAACAGATACATGTCGGATCTAACTTGTATCAGCTGGACAACTGATATATACCCTATAACTGATATATATAGGACCTAACTTGCATCAGTCAGACAACTCCTACATGCCAGATCTAACTTGCATCAGTCAGACAACTCCTACATGCCAGATCTAACTTGCATCTGCTGGACAATGGATACATGTAGGATCTAACTTGCATCAGATTGAGACTGATGCATGCTGTATAACTGATACATGTCGGATCTAACAAATATCAGGTGGACAACATGTCGGATCTAACTTGCATCAGCTGGGCAACTGATACACACCAGACAACAGATACATATCGGATCTAACTTGCATCAGCTGGACAACTGATACACACTGGACAACTGATACATATCAGATCCAACTAATATCATCTGGACAACTCACACATGTCAGATCTAACTTACATCAGCTGGACAACAGATACATGTCGGATCTAACGTGCATCAGTTTGACAACTGATACATGCAGCAGGCTGGATGTAACTTGCATCAACCAGACAACTGATACATGCTGGATCTAACTTGCATCAGTTGGACAACTGATATATGCTGTGTAATTGATACATGCTGGATTTAAATTGCACCTAACTTGCATCAGCAGGACATCTGATACATGCCGGATCTAACTTGCATCTGCTGGACAACTGATACATGTCGGATCTAACCAATATCAGCTGGACAACTCTTACATACCGGATCTCACTTGCATCAGCTGGACAACTGACATGCTGTATAATGGATACATGCCACACGCTGGATCTAACTTGAATCAACCAGAAAACTGATACATGCAGGACAAACTGTTGGATCTAACTAATATCAGCGGGACACCTGATACATGAATGACAACTGATACATGCCGGATCTAACATGCATCAGCTCAACAACTGATACAACATATCGGATCCAACTAACACCAGCTGGACAACTCATACATGTCGGATCTAACTTACATCAGGTGGACAATGGATACATGTCGGATCTAACATGCATCAGCTTGACATGCTGGATCTAACTTGCATTAGCGGGACAACTGATACATGTTGGATCTAATATCAGCTGGATCGGATCTAAATAATATCAGCTGGACAACTCTTACATGTAGGATCTAAACTGCATCTGCTGGACAAGGGATACATGTTGGATCTAACTTGCATCAGCTTCACAATTGAAACATGCTGTATAACGGATACATGTCGGATCTAACTAATATCAGCTGGACAACTGATACATGGCGGATCTAACTTGCATCAGTAGGACAACTGATACACACCTGGATCTAACTTGTATCAGCTGGATGATAACATTCCAGACAACTGATACATGCATCTGCTGGACAAGGATACATGTCGATCTAACTTGCATCATTATAATGGATACATGCCACATGCTGGTTCTAACTTGCATCAACCAGACAACTGATACATACCGGATCTAACTTGCATTAACCAGACAACTGATACATGCCGGACAATTGATACTGTTGGATCTAACAAATATCAGCTGGAAAATGCATACATGAAGGACGCCTGATACATGCCGGATCTAACTTACATCAGCTGGACAACAGATACATGTCGGATCTAACTAATATCAGCTGGACAACTCATACATGTTGGATCTAACTTGCATCAGCTGAACAACAGATACATGTCGGATCTAACTAATATCAGCTGGACAACTCATACATGTCGGATCTAACTTGCATCAGCTGGACATCAGATACATGTCGGATCTAACTTGCATCAGCTGGACAACAGATACATGTCGGATCTAACTTGCATCAGCTGGACAACAGATACATGTTGGATCTAACTTGCATCAGCTGGATAATGGATACATGTGAGATCTATCTTGCCTCAACTTGAAGATTATAACTGATACATGCCACATGCTGGATCTAGCTTGCATCAGCCAGACAACTGATACATGTTGAATCTAACTAATATTAGCTGGCCAACTGATATATGTCAGATCTACCTAATATTAGCTGGACAACTGATACATGCCAGACAGCTGATACATGTCGGATCTAATATTAGCTGGACAACTGATATATGTCGGATCTAATATTAGCTGGACAACTGATACATGCCAGACAGCTGATACATGTCGGATCTAATATTAGCTGGACAACTGATACATGTCGGATCTAACTGATATCAGGTGGGCAACTGCTACATGTTCAATCTAACTTGCATCAGTGGGACAACTGATATATGCTGTGTAACTGATACATGTCGGATCTAACTTGCACCAGCAGGACAACTGATACTTGCCAGATCTAACTTGTATCAGCTGGACAACTGATACATGCACAATCTAACTTGCATCAGCTGGACAATGGATACATGCCGGATCTAACTTGCATCAGCTGGACAATGGATACATGCCGGATCTAACTTGCATCAACTGGACAACTGATACATCTCGGCTGTAACTAATATCAGCTTGACAACTGACACATGTTGGATCTAATTAATATCAGCTGGGCAACTGATACATGTTGGATTTAACTGGCATCAGCTGGACAATGGATACATGTCGGATCTAACTTGCATTTGCTTGACAACTGATACATGCCACACACCGGATCTAACTTGCATCAGCTTGACAACTGAAACATGCCAGATCTAACTTGCATCAGCTGGACAACTGATAAATGCTGTGTGATAGTGGTACATGCCGGATCTAACTTACATCAGCTGTGACAACTGATACATGCCGGATCTAACTAACATCAGCTGTACAACTGATACATGTCGGATCTAACTTGCATCAGCTGTACAACTGATACATGTCAGATCTAACTTGCATCAGCTGTACAACTGATACATGTCGGATCTAACTTGCATCAGCTGTACAACTGATACATGTCG
This sequence comes from Alviniconcha marisindica, assembly GCA_018857735.1. Lineage (NCBI taxonomy): Eukaryota > Metazoa > Mollusca > Gastropoda > Provannidae > Alviniconcha > Alviniconcha marisindica. The sequence continues at coordinate 243,973 of JABMCL010003926.1, read as the reverse complement.
GATCTAACTTGCATCAGCTGGACAACTGATGCACATGGAACAACTGATACATGTGGATCTAACTTGCATCAGCTGGACAACAGATACATGTCAGACAACTGATAAATGCCCTATAACTGAAAAATGCTGGATCTAACTTGCATCAGCTGGACAACTGATAGTGATACATGCTTGTGAATCATGTTTATAATGTTGGCCTGTTCTTTTTTTTGTTAATTTTTTTTCTTTCAAGTTTGGTGCTCTTTTGATATAACTGCCATATCTTAAGACATAGTCTAATATATTAATTATTATTAGTGAAAAGACAAACTTGAAACTATTATAAGAAAATTCTTTGCAAATCGACTACCACTAGTACCAGTACCACTACCAGACAAAAGAAAGAACCAAGATTACAAAGAAATCACCAAAGCCCCACGCGGCTGGCTCAGCACGGTACTTGACATGTTTAACATCACTGACATTATATAACATCAGTCAAATCAATGAGTGAATGACATATTATAAATGATATGATTATAAACACGTTGTGGAGAAAGTCTCTCTGTACCCACCATACATCAGGGCAGCGAGTACCGAGTCGTGTCAGATAGTACCCAGCTCCGCACATGCCGACGCCCACACACACAAACAGGGGGATCAGCTGCAACAGTCACAAAACATTCCTACTTATTCAAGTTTCACACTGTACTGCATAATATATTATTAACACAGAATACTACACAAGATAGATTAAAGCAAACATGGTGCTTTATGTCTACAGAAACCAAGAAGCTTATTAGGGATGGGAAAAAGGGAGAGAAGGGGAAAACATGAATAGTTCATCCATGCGCTCTGACCTGTAAAAACCAGAGACCACCAGCCACTGCCACAACAATGTTAATCAAGAGCCAGAACAACAATGTTAATCAAGAGCTAGAACAACAATGTTAATCAAGAGCCAGAACAACAATGTTAATCAAGAGCCAGAACAACAATGTTAATCAAGAGCCAGAACAACAATGTTAATCAAGAGCCAGAACAACAATGTTAATCAAGAGCCAGAACAACAATGTTAATCAAGAGCCAGAACAACAATGTTAATCAAGAGCCAGAACAACATGTTAATCAAGAGCCAGAACAACAGTGTTAATCAAGAGCCAGAACAACAGTGTTAATCATGAGCCAGAACAACAATGTTAATCAAGAGCCAGAACAACAATGTTAATCAAGAGCCAGAACAACAATGTTATCAAGAGCCAGAACAACAATGTTAATCAAGAGCCAGAACAACAGTGTTAACTTCATGAGCCAGAACAACAATATTAATCATGAGCCAGAACAACAATGTTAATCAAGAGCCAGAACAACAATGTTAATCAAGAGCCAGAACAACAATGTTAATCAAGACAGAAGCACTGCAAACCAACAGAATTTGGAAATGTGTGTTAGGGCTCCCAGCATTTCTGTGAGTACTTTGACATGAATCACACCATCAAATTTGGAATCTGGGAGATGTGCAAAGGTAAACACAAAGACTGATCCAAGCGTAACATCCATGCGTAAGGTGATGTTACAGGAATCTCAACTTTCTTCAGAGAATTTTTGCGTAATAACTCGATGCTGCTTAGATGGAACAGCATGCTAATGGTCACTTTTGGTTGCATCTCTTGTCAGCAGTGAATGCTGAAACTAGTGAAAGTTCACTCAACCCAGTACAGCTACAAGTACAAGCAGTCATTCTGTTTCACATTTTTTTCCTTTTTCCACAGTACAAGTATATTTTTCATAAAGATTAATTTTTGCAGCTTAACCACAGGTCACTTCTGTGAATGGTACTTTGTTGTTTGGCTGTCCTTGTAGAAATAGCCAAGTCAGACTCGCTTAGCCATGCATTCCTAAAACACTGTGAAGTGCAAGTCTTACTTTTTGCTGTAGGCCTACCGAATTTGGGTTCGCTGGTTGAGTAAACGCATTGGCTGAATCTTCAGGGTGCTTTTTTTGTGTTCAGTTTTGCATACCAATTAGCCATACCTTCAGTGACAATGCAATAAATGCGCACACAATGTTCACACTCGCAAACTTACAGCGCATGTGACTGGACAAAGTGATGGGCAACAGCCAATGAACATGGACATTTTATTTGTAGTACTTGGTTCATATAACACATTTGACACTGGGCATGAATTCAGTGTTTGTTCTGCTGTAGGTCTTTGTTGTTGTACTTGTGTTACATATTTCAAGCGCTAATTAACTCCCAGACCATGTTTGTTGATTCTGCACAAGCGCTTTGGGACTCGTTCTGTTTAAGATTACTGAAATAATTAATCATGAAGATCAGTGCAAATCCACAAATAGATTAGCTGAATAAATTATACATGAGCGCAGAATTGTAGGCTCTCCTGATCAACCCAAGACTGGAGCTTGCTTTCTTGGCAGATGGCAGTCCTAAGTTATTGGCTGTGGGCCACTCCCAACTAAAATGTGTGTGTGTGTGTGTGTGTGTGTGTGTGTGTGTGTGTGTGTGTGGTGAGAGAGAGAGAGAGAGAGAGAGAGAGAGAGAGAGAGAGAGAGAGAGAGAGAGAGAGAGAGAGTTTGTGTTTCCTGCACAACTCAGCTGAGAGTGAGAGAGAGTTTGTGTTTCCTGCACAACTTAGCTGACATAATCTTTAGAAATTAACTACTATATGGAGACGGTTACTTTACGAAAAAAGATATCCAATACTCTAACCCACGTCAAAAGACCACCACCTCCAATACCCTAACTCAAATAAAAAGTTACCCCATACATTAATAATTAAAAAGTTGGCAATAGAAAAAGAAAAAAAAGGCCACTCGAGTAAAAACTAAGGAAGACAAGCCCTGTTGTCCTAGCCCGCCCACACAAAGAAAGCCGCGTACTCCTGGTTTCGATCAGCACAATTCATATTACTACAAACAAACACTTACAGAAGGATGGCCCCTCAAACTGGTAACAGTAAGCCCCTTCATTGTAAATTTCTGCTGCTCGCTGCTATCCCGAAAGGTGACCGTGGATCCCAGGCGGAAATGACATCACAGGCACATTTTTGCACCTCAAACCGTAAATTCTGTGTGCAGATAAGTCAGAAAAGTGTGCATAAAATTGTTTACGACCTTGTTAAATTATTTTGCTATATTGGAAGAAATGTTGGTCTCTGGATTTTTTAGAAACCATTTTTAAGCGTCTAATAATAACAAAAAGCTATTAGAGAGTAACGGTAGGCTACACTTGATTTGTAATTGTATCAATTTGAATAACATATAACGGTCTCCCAGATTTGTTTTACGCTCACTCACTGATACGCCTGGCTTGTGAGGGCTACCTGGAATGTCTGACGAGTGATTGCTATTGTTGGATTGTCAAACAAATATAGACAGTAGAACTTGCATAAGACTAACTCTCTTTCCAAGTGATACTTAGGCGATAAGAAATAACTCTCCTTGCGCTGGCTAACTGAGTTGTCCTGAATTACTTTACTGGAAAAAGCCGCGGGTTGGATAAAAGAAGAGGGGTGCTGAATCACAAGAAAAAGGTTGGATAAATGATAGTGTAATGACTCGAAGAAACTTGGTTGACGAAAAATAATCGAAGACTTTCATGTTCCCAAATAAAAATACAGCTCCCGGCGTCGGCAAAGCCGCTGTTCAGGTCAGAGCACAGGAGCTGTTTGAATGTGGAAAAGGCTATCCTGGGCTCCATGTACTTAACAGTCGGTACGGTCTCTGTGGACGTAAAGCTACATGACTGACTGAACTCGAAATTATTTGTTTGTTTGATTTTTGTTGTTCTTGTTTGAGTGTTTTTGTTTTGCATCTATAAAACACAGCAGACAAACACCGTCTACGCACTGGTTTACGACACCCTTCCTCCAGAAAGTAACATTTTGCTAGCCACACTGAGTGGCCGTATCAAACCAAAGATCGTCAGTATATAAGCTGAAACTGAGTATGAGAATATGGCACCTGAATGCCACACAGACGCAAAGGTGACAGTTAAGTTCAAACTCAGTGTTTTTTTTTCTTCTTTTTCAAGTTGTGTGTCAGTGTGTGTGTGCAGCATACATTAGTGTGACTATGATGGGCTGGGGTGTGCAGTAGTGATGGTCTCAGTCGGTGCTAGCACTGCTCTTTGGATATACTGTCTTGTCATCTATATCCCCCGAGGAAGGCAGTCCGCCGAAAATTTGGGAATTTTAATCCAGCTTATTGTTTTTCTTTGATTTTGTCAGTTTTACACACACACACACACACACACACACACACACACACACACACACACACACACACACACACACACACACACACACACACACACACACACGCACACACACACACAATAACATAAACGTGTTTGTAACAAATTGGCAGGAGAAACGGCCAGATATACCGGAGCAAGCGCTTAGTAAGTAAACATGGTGCTTAACGTCCACAGAAACCATGAGGCTTATTGGGGGGGGGGGGGGGGGTATGTGGAGATGGGGGAAGAGGGAGATTGTATACCTATCGCTACGCGGCTGTCACCACCAGAATGACTTCTGCATTAAGATGGGCGGCGATGAGAGCAATTTTAATGTTTCATAATTGTGAGGGAAAAAGTCACAAGACAGTGTCCACAGACCACAATTTTTGAAGAGAAAGGAGAGCCGAAGCAGATTTGAACCGAGGTCCTTCTGCTTACCAGCCTAACGCTTACCGCTAGGCCAAACCGTCTCTCGGTCGAGCGCTTCCTCGAAGGTGTCACTAAATATCTATACCATTTCAAACCCTCCGACGAAGACGTTACGATAGCATTTCCGAATACTCCGAGGTGTTATTTTTGCTGCCGCTCATTTCAAAATCAAGCTTGACCAAATGCCTTCCGCTGGGCGGGTGACTGCGTGATGAACAAGGCCTGCCTGCTGGTTTATAATTTGAACCATGCAGGTTTGTACAGGGACAGTAGACGGAAGTCTCATAAAATCTCACCAGCAGACACAAGCACAGGTTTGCGGTGACTGCTAGCTGTAGATCTACAGGTAGGCTGTAATATTGTGCACCTTGCAAGGTTGTGATCAAGTGACTTCCTATCGTCAAAATGCAGTGAAGCATCCAGGTTCACGCGACTTCACCACCAGGTAGCAAATGATAAAAATGGGCATTGTAAGCTCCTGATCAGTTCGGTTATTGCTACCGATAGTAATAGCCTACAGTGACTACCAGAGCCAGTGTTAATCGAATGTTTGCCAGTATACAGTATTAGTATTACTGTATTTGTCTACAGGGTTAGGTATGTCAATTATTTGTTATTATTAAGGTGGCTTGGGGGAAATTCGCCTACGCGCTCGGTGGGGGGACCTTCGGCCAGTCCACCCAAACACCTTGTGAACAGCTCTCAGTAATACTACTATGCATCAACCCCTACAGTTGAACTTTTCCAAACTGTAAGTGTAACATCAGCTTCATAATGGATCAGTCCACAAACAAAACAACAAAGGAGAGTGATTGCTACAACTTATGGGAAAACCTGCCCTAGTTTGGGAGCCTGGTTATTCATTTGGCAACAAAACCATAGTGTGCATTGTACAAAAAATTATAAACTGAAATACTGTTGGCCGATCTTGTTTATTTTGAAATTCAGTGTGTGAAAAGTTTGTCGATTTTGGTTTTAGTTTTATACATCAACAGAAAGCTGACGAATTGATACGCATCACTTATTTTTTAGCAAAAAATGCTCACACAAAAGGGAAAGGAAATTTTCAAGGTCAATGAATTTCCCCCAACATAAATTATGCTTGGGGGAAATTCGCCCTTTTTGTTTACCCGTCACTTTTAGGCCTAATGCAGAAGAAGAAACAAACGATAAACAGTAATATCCAAAGAGACGGTCGAAAATTCCTGGGACATTTTATACCCCGTAGCAGGTCACAAATATTACCAGAATCATCCAAACAGGGTCATATGAAGCGAATAAACCCAAAATCTGCAACAGAAAGTGAGTTTAATCATATTTGACTTGCTGAACTTCCTACTAGTACTACTGTTACTGTACTAGTTTGGACATCTTTCTTAGCTTTTCCTTTTGTTGCATGTGCTGTCTTTATGTTTGGATGAAGTACCCCAGAGACGCTGGACAAAGTTTGAAATGTGGTTGAAATTCCCCTGAATCACATGATACATCAGGAAAAAATATGTTTTCTTTCAAGATTAACACGGGTAATTGTGTTGTATACTAGTCTGCGATTGGCCGAAGGTGTCTACAAACCACAACACGCTTGTGTTGGTTAAGCCAGTGTGACACTGACAGAACCATGTCTCAAACTCGAAGTCAAAGCGTGCATGTATAGACATATATTATTATAATATCACTGCAATTTGATGGTAGACTTGAAGTGGCTTAAATTATATATATATATATATATATCTGTGTGTGTGTGTATGAAAATGTGTTATTTGGGTGATGCAAATGATCCAACATTTGCACATTCTGTATACACATTTTTATTTTTTTGTAACATTATTATTATTAATAAATAATTAATATTATTCTCTAAGTCTAATGACTAGTACATTTTATTTTTCTGTAAATTGTAATGTCAGAATCATCCTACTTACTAGAGTGATGTGGATGTAATGAATTTGAACTTAACCAAATGTGTATAATGACATTTTTTCTAGGACCAGCCATGAGTTGACCAGGATGAGGATGATGGAGCTTCATAATAAACAGCCTTCCGGCATGCCAGCTTCACACAGTCACAGAGTAACCAGTCACTAGACTTCCAGGTAAAATACTTCATCGCTTTTGGGTGATCAGGAACACAGCTGCACCAACTTGACTCATGGTGACACTGATAGTGATACTGACAGCATGATCCAGACACGGAACCGGCAAAACTTCAGTGATATACAGTTTACTTGCAGTGCAGCAAAAACTGGCGGACAAGTGGTGCCGCAGCAATGTACTGCAGGGAGAGATACCCACGCTCCCCACAACGAAGTGGAAGAAACAACTGGAATGTCACGACTTCTTGTCCAAAGTTGGGAGAATGGCAGTGTTTGGAGGCAGTGGGACAACGGGTAACACTGACAGTAACACCAGTGGACAACGGGTAACACTGACAGTAACACCAGCGGGGAGAAACACTGCTGTCTCCGCAGTACCTTTCGGCGAGCTAACCTCACAACCACTTTGAATTTCTTTGTACAGGAATATTTAACTTTGACGCATGTACCCCATTTGACTGACTCGCTGAACGCTGAAAGTGGCCAAGAATCACTTTCAGAGCCACAACAAAGACCGTCACCACCAGAGCCAGTAACCAAGGAGGCCCGGCTCGTGAAGTTTTATGAAAGAAGAAGCAGAGGGCTGTGTTGACTGTAACCATGAAAGTGACAGTGTGACAGATAGGTTAGTGACAAACTGTGAACTAAATCATGGTAAATGGGGCTTAAATACTAATTACTGGTCTTGCTGCTTGTCACAGAGTTCAGTTTTTAGTGTTTCTGCGTCACGCGTCACACCTGTAAACTTGCAACATGACTGTCACTAGTGTCAGGGTCGGAAGCAGAGTGAAACCCTGTTCAGAACTCCATTGAGAATAGGTTCTGAAAGTGGCCTTCTTAAAACATGTCGGGCAGATAGAAGTGGAACTATCAGGATAAAATTCTAAGATCAAAGAATTTGTGCTCGTGACCTGTTCGTTTTGTATCCAATTTAAAAACTGAGTTTCATTTGTGGTGGTTATTGGAACTGGTAATCCGTAATTGACAAAACATGGTCAAGTGCCTGGCCTGGGTGTGACTGAGGGCTTCCCTCAAGACATCGGATCCTCTCATTGGCAAAGCAGATCTACTTATTGGATGTTGTGTCCTTCATTCCTCATTCCTGCTTGAAATCCAACTTTGGGGTATTCTGAAATTAAACACGTTTCTGAAAAGCAGCAGTTTTGGTCTTTTCTGAGTCTGATATATGAACAGTTGCTGGTAGTGAGTCTCTCAGCCAACCTCTTTCTTTAAAACTCACAAAACTCACCTTTTCCCAACATGATACCAACTGGTGTGTATGTGCATGTGTGAGATAAGGTTATAAATATCTGACAGATTCAGTCATTGAGTCTATCAGATATTTATAACCTTATCACATACCACACACACATCAATGCATCTGTGGTGCTTATTTTGTCATTGTAAATGTTGTTATTTGTGTATTTTGTCATTGTAAATGTTGTTATTTGTGTATTTTGTCATTGTAAATGTTGTTATTTGTGTATTTTGTCATTGTAAATGTTGTTAATAATTATAAAGTGCTATGAGCTCCTGTGAGAAAGGGCGCTTCATAAATGTAAATTATTAATATTATTATTATATAAATGTAAATATTGTATATTATTATTAGAGCATTACTGCTATTTTGTTGCGACTTTTGAGGGCACTTGAGTGCAGAGTTGCTTAGTGAAGTATCTGAACCACTTCATGAAGGCTTTTCTTATAAATCAAAGTTGGTTTGTGTGAAGTGGCCGAAGCTGACCACTTGGTACTGACATCTGATTGGCTAGTTCATTTGTGATGTAACCGGGTCATCAAAGTTGGTTTGTGTGAAGTGAAGTGGCCGAAGCTGACCACTTGGTACTGACATCTGATTGGCTAGTTCATTTGTGATGTAACCGGGTCATCAAAGTTGGTTTGTGTGAAGTGAAGTGGCCGAAGCTGACCACTTGGTACTGACATCTGATTGGCTAGTTCATTTGTGATGTAACCGGGTCATCAAAGCTGGTTTGTGTGAAGTGGCCGAAGCTGACCACTTACTGACTTAGTACATCTGATTAGCTAGTTTATTTGTGATGTGACTGGGCCATCAGCCATTGGCCATTGTTTTCTGTGAAGAGTTTCGACCTGCTGAAAATGGAAGAAGAAACTAATGGTAACTACATTTTTGTTGTTAAATTCCTTAAGTGTGGTTTTCAAGAAGGAAGCATTCCTGTGGTCTGAAGCAAACACAGTACTGACCAGCAGCTGTGCAAGAACCATGGTACCACTTTGTTGCAGTCTGAATTCTGTGTCTGCTCTTACCCAGGTTACTGTCTCCATTTTGTACACACTGTTGAAAGTAAACAGATTCTATGCCTGCTCTTACACAGTCTCAAGTTACTGTCTCCATTCCGTACAGGTATGCACGCTGTCAAAGTGATCAAGTCCGACGTCTGCTCTTACTCAAGTTACTGTCTTTATTGTGTCCACAATGAGGTCAACTGGATGGGTTTTTGAAGACCCATGTTTGTTGCCATTTGCTGTGTGTTGTAGGGAGGATGAATATTATATCAGCTGGATGAGACTAGGAACTGGCTTGAACTTGAAGACCCATGTTTGTTGGCATTTGCTGTGTGTTGTAGAGATGATGAATATTATATCAGTTGGACGAGACTAGGAACTGGCTTGAACTTGAAGACCCATGTTTGTTGGCATTTGCTGTGTGTTGTAGAGCGGATGAATATTATATCACTTGGATGAGACTAGGAACTGGCTTGGACTTGAAGACCCATGTTTGTTGGCATTTACTGTGTGTTGTACTTGTAGAGCGGATGAATATTATATCAGTTGGATGAGACCAGGAACTGGCTTGAACTTGAAGACCCATGTTTGTTGGCATTTGCTGTGTGTTGTACAGAGGATGAATATTATATCAGTTGGATGAGACTAGGAAATGGCTGTGAGTCAGTGTGATGCATTAACTGTGTAGGTGTGTGTGTGTGACTGTGAGAGAGAGACAGACAGACAGAGAGAGAGAGAGAGAGAGAGAGAGAGAGACAATTACTACAGGACCTGTATTATTTTTGAAACTTTCCATGTAACACACAATGTTTTACGCACACACACACACATATATGAAGGTAACACTGTGGAAGTATAACCATTTTTTAATGTGTCTTGAATGTGCAAGAACATAAAGGATGACCACCTTTTAATGTGTTTGAGTGTGCAGTGACATGAAGGATGACAACCGCTTGATCGGTTAATCAGGTTATGGGTTTGAGTGTGTAAGACTATAACAACAAAGTGTATAAGACTATAACAACAAAGTGTATAAGAATATAACAACAAAGTGTATAAGACTATAACAACAAAGGATGACCTATTAACGGACTGGAGTAACAAGTTGTGAAACAACTATGAAGCACATGTATGAAAATAGTGTGAAGGAATTAAAACATTCTGCATTTGATTTGTGGGACAAAAAAACCAAACAATCTACTGTCTGTCACAAATGTGAGGAGAAAAACAAATCACGCGTTAAAAGAAGACAAAATGAAAAAAAATGTAATCTCTGTCCTGACCTGAACAAGCACTGTAATTTAGTGTAAACATTACTTTATAATTATGAGTTTATAATTATACACAAAACACACACGTGGTGCATGTCTCTGAAACACAATGCTGCTAGAACACCAAACAGTTCGCTTTATTCATCTTTCCTAAAATGCATGCTGCAAGTGCGAATGTAACTTTGATTAACCTCTGGAGCGCCACAAGAATTCTATCCCAAAATTTAGTGCAAAAAATCATACAAAGAACCAATGCCAGTAATGCAATGATCACCAGTAAAGTCACTTGATAAAGAAACTTGTTGCTCTCAAAAGATGATACGTATGATTCATGTGTTGAAGCATAAGGTGCGTTTGTTCCAGTATTGGTGCACAAGAGTTGGCAATTTGATTGTACATTTTATACTGGACAAATGTAACAATTTCATTGTAGTTTTACACTGGAGAAATGTAACAATTTGAGGCTGCTAACTACACCAAATCACACTACATACATACGTAGAAAACTTAGCCTGGCAAGTGAAGCCATTCCTCTTCGTTTAATCAAAAATGGAGTGCGTGCGTGCGCACACACACACACACACACCAAAAACAACAACTAAAAGCAATCACCAACAACAAATGAAGAATAAAATCAACAGGGTTTCAAGTTCTTCACGTGTGCAGTCCTCTCCCAATAGCCAATGTGTGAATCTGGTGTAAAGTGGTCACCTGCAGTTAGTCAGAATATAATTAGTTTGTACAAATGACACTGTGACAGTGACAGGCAAACTCCAAGCACTAGTTTACGACATTCTTCCTTCAACCACTGCCATATTTAGTTACGCCATAGGTCCCAGAAAACTGTCATCTAATGAGCAATTTTTTGTTGGTGCTCAAACAGTAGTAAGTTTGTTACAAACAACTCAAATAAAACAAGGTGTGCAATTTATAGCCGCCAACAAAGTGTACACCAGCACAAATAAAACCACAATCGTTTGAATCGAGATGGAACTCTTTTCTTTTTTTTTAACCCGGGATGGATGTGTCTCATGTTTACGTGCGTGCTTTGGCGCTAGGTTGCTTCTACAGTCATATTAATACCCGAACCTTTCGGAGGGCGCTGACCATGTCGCTGGACAGCTGCGCGGAGATAAAGAGTGCCCCTTCAGTGGCATAACTAAATCCGGCAGAGTTTGGGGGAAGGTGCCGGAAAGCGGTGCTCGGAGTGTGAGTGACGGGGAGAAAAGAATGTTGGATCATGTGAGGAGGCATCATTTAAATCTGCCATCAAGGCCCATCTTTCTCCTCTGAACTCTGAATACATTGCTGTGTATGGTGATGAAGATGATCCATGTGAAGTGGTGACATACATTTTTTATATTGTGACAACAAAACCTATCAGGCAGGCTGAAACTGTATAACACCGAAAGTGTTGTTCTAAATCTAATGCTGAGGTTTAGGACTTTAAGTACAAGTTTGCATGTAGCATAAATCAGAGAGTGGACAAGCCACTACTTTGAATACATTTGTAGTTAATGAAATCACTAAACAAAAAGCAAATATGCATCATATAATAAACTGGTTGTAAATTTGTGAAAGACACAGTTTCAGAATTTGAACAAAGGAAGGTGAAAATCACAAGAAACAAACAAAAACAAAGAACAACTTTAAACAGATGTAATACTATAGATCTTCAAGTGGGTGTGATAGCTGTAACAGGTCCATAGTTCAGCACCATAGATAATGCCAGTGACATGTTTGTATGACTGCTATAGTGATTAATTGTATGGTACGTGAACACACTGAGCAGACATCTGACTTTTCCATCAATAGACGGGAATCAGTTGAGGAGTCTGTGACAGGTGTCTTCGAAGAGAGTTGGGAACAGATCTGTGCATTTCCATCAAAAGACTGGTATTTCAGAATCTGATGGCTGATTGAAACAAACTTTTCAAAGAGAGGTTATTTAGTAACTGGAATTAATGTCCTGTCAACCACATGGTGTCCTCTCTCTCTCAGGACAAGTTAGTTATTTAGTAACTGGAGTTGATGTCCTCTCTCTCTCTCTCTCTCTCAGGACGTTAGTAACTGGAGTTAATGTCCTCTCACTCTCAAGACAGTTATTTAGTAACTGGAGTTAATGTCCTCTCTATCTCAGGACAAGTTAGTTATTTAGTAACTGGAGTTGATGTCCTCTCTCTCTCAGGACAAGTTATTTAGTAACTGGAGTTGATGTCCTGTCAACCACATGCTGTCCTCTCATTGTCAGGACTTAAAGCAAAGAGAAAAGTTACAGTAGTTGGACAGTAAATAGATTTTAACATCTTGTCAACAGCACACACACTCCTGGGGATCACCATCGCAGGTCAATACTGTATACTTAAGACTTTTCATCTGTCCAAAACGATACCCAAGTCAGATCTAAAAGCTAAGCGCAAAGACACATTTTTCATACAACGTGAAAAATCGGACAGGATGCAGGACAGGCTACACTCCCTAATCTATAAGGAAGCAACAGGAAAACCGATAACTACGGACTTGTACAAAATCAGATGCCTGCACATCCATGCCTGTGGTGCCAGAGATGAACCAACTTGACTGCAACTGACTGGAACCACCACGACAACACCACTGACCATGCTGCCTCTGTACAGCAGTTCAAGGCCCTAGCAGCAGCCACGCAACATCAGTAAGGCTGCCAACGCGCATTCCCTACTCTGCTGCATTAAAAACACGCATTCCCTACTCTGCTGCATTAAAAACACACATTCCCTACTCTGCTGCATTAAAAACATGCATTCCCTACTGTGCTGCATTAAAAGCATTAAAAACATGCATTCCCTACTGTGCTGCATTAAAAGCATTAAAAACACGCATTCCCTACTGTGCTGCATTAAAAACATGCATTCCCTACTGTGCTGCACTACCAACACGCATTCCCTACTCTGCTGCACTACCAACACGCATTCCCTACTCTTCTGCACTACCAACACGCATTCCCTACTGTGCTGCACTAAGTTAGACTACTGGATGAAGCGGTGTACATTTCAGGATCAAGAACCATATCAGCCATTCTTCTGCAATAGTTGGGAGGAGATCAAAGAGAGTAATGAATACAAATGAGAAGTATATAAATGATCTGTAACACAAAATCCCTCGTCATAACACAGATGAAAGACAGAGTACCTGGGGTTGTATATATATATATGTAGCACAGCTATAACTAGTACAGTAGAACCTCTGGGAGACCACCCACATGAGAAAGCTGCGCTGCCTCTGTTTAAGATCATGTAACTTGCAACCTCCTCCACCCACACTTCCTCTTATGATTTCCCTGTGAACAGCCCATCACCAAAGTCCTTCCCAATGTTTAAGAGAAAGGAGAGCTGAAATGGACTCGAACCAGCACACCGCTGGTAGCTTACTCCTAGGCCAAAGCAGCCGGCACTTTCTTTTTTCTCCTTTAAAAAAATATTTTGTATCATAGTAATGGCTTGCTGACTGGGCGTAAAACACCAAGTTACTGGTCTTTTATTTATCAGTGGCTTCACTGCACAAACTGGACCACAGTTACACAAAAAGCTAAAAACTTATCAGATTCATATTAATGACCTGTTTGAATTTGGAATGAAAAATGCATGCAAACTGACACAGACAACAGCCACAAAGGCCATATTCCCAGTAAATGCAGGAGATTCATATATATATAATCTTCCTTCACACAAAAGCATCATATCTTAGGAAGCACTCACTGAATTGTTACAAAAGCATGTGTAAGAAGGGTCAGCTGTTTCAGTTTCAACCACACAACTTCAAGTTCAACTGCTGGTACAAAGCATTATTTCAGTTTCAACCACACAGTCACACAGCTTCAAGTTTAACTGCTGGTACAAAGTGTTATTTCAGTTTCAACCACAGTCACACAACTTCAAGTTCAATTGCTGGTACAAAGCATTATTTCAGTTTCAACCACACAGTCACACAGCTTCAAGTTTAACTGCTGGTACAAAGTGTTATTTCAGTTTCAACCACAGTCACACAACTTCAAGTTCAACTGCTGGTACAAAGCGTTATTTCAGTTTCAACCACAGTCACACAACTTCAAGTTCAACTGCTGGTACAAAGTGTTATTTCAGTTTCAACCACACAGTCACAGAATTGTAACTGCTGGTGCAAAGTGTTATTTGGGTTTCAACTGCACAGTCTCACAACTTCAAGTTCAACTGCTGGTACAAAGTGTTATTTCGGTTTCAATCTCACAGTCACACAACTTCAAGTTCAACTGCTGGTACAAAGTGTTATTTCAGTTTCAACCACAGTCACACAACTTCAAGTTCAACTGCTGGTACATTTCAACCTCACAGTCACACAACTTCAAGTTCAACTGCTGGTACAAAGCCTTATTTTAGTTTCACCCACAGTCACTCAACTTCAAGTTCAACTGCTGGTACAAAGTGTTATTTCAGTTTCAACCACACAGTCACACAACTTCAAGTTCAACTGCTGGTACAAAGTGTTATTTCAGTTTCAACCACACAATCACACAACTTCAAGTTCAACTGCTGGTACAAAGTGTTATTTCAGTTTCGACCACAGTCACACAACTTCAAGTTCAACTGCTGGTACAACGTGTTATTTCAGTTTCAATGACACTGTCACACAACTTCAATTGCTGACCAGTACAAGGTGTTATTTCAGTTTCAACTACAGTCACACAACTTCAACTGCTGGTGCAAAGTGTTATTTCAGTTTCAACCACAGTCACACAATTTCAACTGCTGGTGCAAAGTGTTATTTCAGTTTCAACCAGTCACACAATTTCAACTGCTGGTGCAAAGTGTTATTTGGGTTTCAACTACACAGTCACACAACTTCAAGTTCAACTGCTGGTACAAAGTGTTATTTCAGTTTCAACCACAGTCACACAATTTCAACTGCTGGTGCAAAGTGTTATTTTGGTTTCAACCACACAGTTTCAACTGTTGGTACAAAGTGTTATTTCGGTTTTAACCACACAGTCACACAATTTCAACTGCTGGTACAGAGTGTTGTTTCGGTTTCAACCACAGTCACAATTTCAACTGCTGGTACAAAGTGTTATTTTGGTTTCAACCACACAGTCACACAATTTCAACTGCTCAGGTAAGGTGTGTGGATCACTTTTAGTGTGCAATAAAAGTAATTCATAACTTAGGCACAGATTTTACAAACTGAATCCCAAAAATGTCATTATACAAGTACAGGCACATACTTTCCAAACTGAATAAACAAAAGGAGAGTGTGTTTTTTAGGCTTGTTATACTTCCAAAACGTGAGTAAAGAAAATCCACTAATTAGGCACAAACCTTCCAAAGTAAATAAACAAACATCATAACTTAGTAAATAAACGGCATCACAACTTAGGCACACACCCTCCAAAGTGAACAGACACGGCTCCATTGGCACTGCTGAGGCACTTGTACTCGATGTTTATACCTTCCAAACTGAATAAACACACTGCATTATATGTAGGCTCATACCTTGGAATTTGAATTACAAACAAAACTGAATAATTCATGGACACACTTTCCAAACAAACGATTGTTTTTGCTTTAATCACGTTCACCTGCTTTTGCTTTAGTCTTGTTCACCTGCTGGAGAAAGCTCAGACAGACATGTACTGAGAAGGCTCACTCCTTCCACAAAGTGCTCTGTACATTCTATTTCCAGTTGACCGCTGCTGCCTTCACAGTTCACTGGATTGCAGGATCAACGCTCTGCAAAGCTGATCTATGGCCTGCATTCATTTTAGCTCTGGCGCTGGAATGAATCAGTTCTATAATACTGTCTGACAAAGTGATCCTAGGCAGAGGAATATTAAAACTCACATTATGAACAAGAAAAAGAAACTGTACTGACATGCTCTTGATGTTGTAACAGCATGTTTTTGTGATGAAAACATGATTGTTTTCTTATTTAAAAATCAGGTGGTCTGACACGACTCGCGTAACTTATTCTGCGTGTGACCAAAATACCAGGTCAGCATGAAAAAAAGACTACACTCTGTATATATAATTTGCTAATCAAGGATGAGTAACGCTGTAGGGCATTGCCGGCAACCAATGTAGCAGCAACATTTCCGCATTCAGTTTATTCACAGCCTGAAATATATATATATATATAAAGTAGGTGAGATCAAAGAAACAGATGTGACCATCACAGTATCATACAGGCACAACACTGAATGTATGTACATAAATGTATTAACCAAATTGACGATTGACATAAAACAAAATGGCTACCTTTTCCGCGATACTACCTTTCCCACAACCAATCAGTGATTACAAAACCAGTACACAGGACAAGTCACAATCTTATGTCAAACAAAAGTAGTGCATTGTATAATGTGTACATGTACATGGTACAAAATAAAACGTGTTACATACAAAGTAATGCATGTGTGTTCCCCCCCCCCCCCCCCCCCCCCCGCCCCCCCCCACACACACACACACTACACAAACCATTTACAACACACACACACATATTTGTTTATAAAGTTATACAAGAACAATATCTCCACTGACTAGTGACTAACGTAATGGAATCTTGCAGTTCCACTTATTATAATTTAGCAAGAAAGAACTGAACAGAGCAAGCCAGGTCGCATAGTAATACTAATAGGACAATGAAAAAGAAGCGAAGGAGAAAAAGTCTAACATTGTCTTACACATATTATATAATTATATATATCTAATAAACAAGAATATGCATACATTCATGCATGCACAAACACACACACACACACATGCATGCACACACACACACACACAAACACACTGGTTTTAGTGATCACTGGTCTTTGACTGGGGGATCAAACACATAATTATTTTATGAACAATGCATGCAATATAAACAAATTAGTATAAATTTAGTTTATAAGGCTTTGCGAATTTATACATAAAAATCCTCAAAAAGGCAAAATGATGGGCTCATTGAATGGCAACTGTTGTGATCGAAATCTTCCTGCTGACTACAGACACAACACATGTATCGCAAGATATTCTATACCAAGATAGTGCAGTCCACATCAAAACAGTATAGGACCAGCACTGAGAATTACCACCCTTAACAGCTGTCTCAGCAGCTCACTGCCAAGACTAATATAGTAGTAATATAACAGTCTTAATGAAAACTGACCATGTGAAGAGAGCGTGTTCGTAGTGTGCTTACTTTAACTTAGTTAAAGTGAAAAAATCCAAAACAGGAACAGGAAGGGAATGGCATAAAATTATATGTTATACATTTTATAATGTCCGGATGGCATAATTATGATGCGTCTACCTTCTGACGACACTCTGTGGTCTACGTAACGTTCATGATGCTGTCCGTGCTGAAGAAATGCTGCTTGGTTCAGCTGATCACAAAAGCCTGCTTGATTCAAGGCAAGTAACTGAAATAAATTTGTCCTCACTTTTTTCTGAATAGGCCATGAGACTAAGAAGAACGGCATTATCTTGGCACAGAATATATATATATAGATATATACAGATCTATGTCTTCAAGTGGACATTATATAGCTCCAGTTGCTGCTTAATGACTTCTGCTTTTTGAGCGTTAGGTACGGACATTCAAATTGGAGTTATTTCAAAACACAAAATTGATTTTAAACAAACTGAGCTTTTCATAATTCATTTAAATTATTACAGTAATACACCACACGCATTTGGCACCAGCTGATTATTTTCTCTTCTTAAGCATGGGACCCTTCCATGGAACTTTTTCAAACAGTTCCAGAATCATCAGTTCAAATCAGGAAGATGTAAATTTTGAATGACAACAACAACAACAACAACAACAAAATGCAGCTGGTGTCAAATGCCTGCACAATACAATTTAAATACACTCTGCTTATATGGAGTATCAACTTCGATCTGGAAAAGCGTCATTTTCATCCAACACCACAATCTCATAGGGGGAGCACTGCGGAAGATCCACACAGCTACAAAACCAGGCACAAAAGCCCTTTTCAAGGTCACGAATCTCGTAGAGCCAGGAGTCCAGGAACCAGGAGATCTGCACCCCGGCCGCGTACAGCCCAATGCCCAATGCCGTCAGGCCCGCCCAAAAGGGAAAGCTCAGCATGAGCACTGGACACACAAATACTTTGTGCCAGATACTCTTCTCTTCGCTGAAGTAGACGTAGAAATTGTACCACGTCATGGCACTGTAATAGAAGGCCACACAGATGGAAGACACTAAGGCCAAAGGCACAAATAAAATGGACAAAAGTGTGACGTGAGGACCTTGGTCCATTCCGCATGAACATCTTCTCGGCAATTTTGCTTCTCGGCTGGTAAGACGACGGAACTCCACATCCGTCAGTTCAAGCTCAACATCGACCGGAGACCCTGGTTGGGCGCCTCGTTTGACTGTTCCCGAAATGGTGACTGTATGCTGACCTGGTCGGGTCGGAGGTCGCCGCTTGGCAAGGGGCCGAGTCAGTTCTAACCATTCTGCTTTGTCTTCGATCCCTGTTGGCTGTGCACGGGTCTCAACCATACTGAGTTTATATAGAATTCTATCTTGACTGATGTCTCTCCAAACTGAGGTCTTCAAGTTCAAACACTGAGGTCAAGCAGCACACGTGGCTTAAAATCATTCTTAGTCACCTCCATTTACAGCTCAAATTCATTCTTAGTCACCTCCATTTACAGTTCAAATTCATTCTTAGTCACCTCCATTTACAGTTCAACATAATTCTTAGTCACCTCCATTTACAGTTCAAATTAATTCTTAGTCACCTCCATTTACAGTTCAACTTAATTCTTAGTCACCTCCATTTACAGTTCAAATTAATTCTTAGTCACCTCCATTTACAGTTCAAACTATGTTCACTCTGCAGCAAATCACCTATCCTTTGAAAAAAAAATAAATCAAAATGAGTCCGACAAAACAATTTCACCTTCAGTCTGACAAAAATCACCTAAGGTTGACAGTAGAAGAAGAAGAGCATTGAAGAAGAATATTCAAGATGACGTTGCAATCAGTCATTTTCTTGTCTGCCTCCCATCTTAGCTGCCTCAGCCCTCAGTGCCACCTGGTCCCACAGTTATCACAGCAGACCCATTAACGAGTTTAGCATCAGAATGGTGAGCCTGCACCATGGGATTCTGCAACATGAATAATGCAGATTCAAATACAGAAATACAGTTATGAATCAATAAATATTTACCATTTTGTACACACCCATAGAAGAGAGAGAGAGAGAGAGAGAGAGAGAGAGAGAGAGAGAGAGAGAGAGAGAGAGAGAGAGAGAGAGAGGGGGGGAGGGAGGGAGGGAGGGAGGGAGTGATTGATTGATTGAACTTTATTTCTCAACAGTGAAGATATATTAGCATAAAGGCTGACTCACATATCTGCCGTTGCTACAGTACTACTAATAACCAAGACATTCACAGTTAAATATTATCACAGAAGGCTATAGACAAATACAGCATCAGTAAAAATAAAAACAACAATTAATAAAATAATAATAATAACAACACACAACAACAATATAAAAGAGAGAGAGGAGAGGAGGAGGGAGGGGAGGGAGAGAGAGAGAGAGAGAGAGAGAGGAGAGAGAGAGAGAGAAGAGAGAGAGAGAGAGGGAGGGAGGGGAGGGAGGAGGAGAGAGAGAGAGAGAGAGAGAGAGAGAGAGAGAGAGAGGTAGGTACATCTTTTTTTTGAATATATATATATATATATATATATATATATAATATATATATATATATATATATATATATATATATATATATATATATATATATATATATATATATATAATAAAGATATTGTAAATGTGCGTAGTGTAACTCAGCTGTATTATTCAAAAATGTCAATTTATCACTGTCCTCTGTAAACACAGGCAATTTGAATTACAGCAATGAGCAAAAAAAAAAAGAAAAAAAAAAAGTGGGTGTACGCCTCGTGCATTAACTATCAACCACACACACACACACACACATATATATATATATATATATATATATATATATATATATATATATATAATATATATATATATAATGTGACTTTTTTTTATGAGTGTGTGCTTGTGCACGCACACACACACACACACATGTGTACACACACACTTGTAGTCATAGTTATATCATTTGTTCAATTATTGTAAATTTATTTCTAGCACTAAAATATATTACACGTCACATGACATTATTAGCTTTCAAAATAAGTTTAACGTTAATATAAAAAATGTAATCTGTTTTAGATAGTAACCATGAATAATCCAGCTTATTGTTGTACCCAATCTGTAAACCTTGTATGATCTACCCTATCATGAGTCATTCACCCCAAGCTACTGTAGTACTAATTGGCTATAAAGTATAATATAATTCATTTAAATAAATATTACATAAAAGACCCAGTCTCTTCTAAATCACTTAGGTCCCTAAATTATGTAACATGAGTGAAAATAGCTCTCCTGTGACTCAGTAAACAGTAACTTGATGTTTTAGTACTTTTAAGCCCAGTCAACCAGTTCGGTTATCTAACTTATAATAATACTTTTTAATAGGGCGAACATGTTTACAAACATACTATGATGTGAAACAACAGATTTTTTTATTTTTTTAGTCCTGAAAACCAACTGATTAATTTAAAAAGAAAAGAACAAAATAAGTGATTAAGATTAGTAAGAAGTAACATTGACTTTGCGCACGTTATTTACACGGACCTAGGTCAATGTTATTTACGTCCGTTGTCTGCCTTTCATTCCTAATCTGAGGTCTAAAGCCCAAAGGCCAGCACATGTTAACACCAACATAACGCAAAGGCCTGTTAAAGTTATCATTAAAGGTAGTTGACTATGATCAGCCTGGTAAGCCAAATTATACTAAGAACAGGCTATAAATTTATAATATTCTTGGTCAGGTCACTGTGCTTTTGAAAATCAATCAACGGGTTTTACCAACGATCAAGAATATTAAATGTATACAAATTACCTGATCTCATCGACAGCGTTGCACCGTGGCGTAACATGCCAGTTCCAATCCTTTCGACAGACAGATGTTAAGACTTGTGCTACAATGCGAATACGACACCTGGAGGCACAGATGTCCTTGATTTTTTGTTGTTGTTGTCAAAATATTCTTGTGACTATGTGAACACACCGCGAGCACCGATCTGTTTTGGTTTTTAGTTTCTCCTGGCGCACATCTTCGTGCTGTAAGATTTGAAAGCGGATCCTCATCGGAACCTTCGTTTGGTCCTTTGCTGTTTTCCTTTTAATTTTTACCTCAGCTTTCTTGATCTTACACAGTATTGAAAAGCGAGACTAAACTCGTAAGAACTGATCAGTCAGAACACTGCACACAGATCATTCGCCTGTCGGGCAGGATGGCGCCGTCCGCATAACCATTTGCTAACAGACTAAAACATGGATCCGACATGGACTTGACATCATACACACACACACACACACACACACACACACACACACACACACACGCTGCCACAACTAAGGGTCATTTTTTGTAATTTGCTTCTTCCTTCTCATTCTTCCTTGAGTCAGCAATATGTGAAAATACTGCCAATAAATCGCCCTGATATAACCGCACCGGTTGACTGGGCGTAAAACACCAACTTACTTACTTACTGCTGGTAAAGTTTTTCTGTTTATTGATTTGACGGCAAAGGCAGCTTCCACTGCAAATTTGAAAACTGCTTGTTGTTGTATTCTATTAAAAATTAAAAATAAACACACACACACACACACACACACACACACACACACACACACACACACACACACACACACCAATATCAAAAGACATTTTCTCAGTAACAGGTAAAAATTCCTTGGTCCTTTCCCTGACTTGTCAAACCATAGTTGCTTTAATTGAAAGGCCTAATGCTAACTCATCCAATCTTTCAAGTCTTCACTGATCAGAACCTTTATGTTCTCTTGATTTTCATTTGTTCATCCCAGGAACCTTTTACATCTTTCTGGCTTCCTGTTTCATCCATCTCCATCACTGATGAGCTTACATGTGCTGCTGCTGCTGCTGCTGTGTGTGTGTGTGTGTGTGTGTGTGTGTTTGTTTTTCTGTATAATACTTTATCTAAATTGTTTTGGAGGACTGTGCTTTACATGTGTATAGAATATCGATTAGGTTAATATGTATCATGTTGTGACTGAGTGCTCAGGGCGTTGATGAGCGCATGACAAATGCACATTATTACTGATTATTATGATTATTATTATGTGCTAAAGGCTTTACTGGAAAGTTAGGCGCTCTGAATTCTTAGGTCACATAGTTGTCAATGGAACTGGAAGGCAAATTCCGAGGCTTTGGCAGCCGACAGGCTGGCAGTGAACTAATTTGTTTTAGATTGTGCATGATGCATTTAAAAAAAATGTCTTATTAACTCTGTTGCAACTGCATTTGTACGCGTCTTACTTAGAGTTCACTCATGACAAGTCAGTTTTGTAGTATATGCAGGTGTTTTTTTGCGGGCCATCAGGTTCAGTAAGCAGTGACTGACTTACCTTGACATTGCCATGGATAGTCCAAACTGTGGACACACACACACACACACACACACACACAAATCTCTCTCTCTCTCTCTCTCTCTCTCTCTCTCTCTCTCTCTCTCTCTCTCTATATATATATATATATATATAATCGTTAGGGTATTATCTTTAACGCAACCATCATGCGTTTGTTACATCATCATTGTCATTCGTATCATTGTCATTCTTATTTATTTTTGACAGTTTGTACTCTGCTCCTCTCATTCATACCATAGGTCCACAGACGATCCACAATTCAATTCAAAACAGGAAATGTTCCACTTTCGGTCTCCTATTTCCGGCGCAGCCTTTACAAACCTGCATGGGAGAGAAAAAAACTAAAACAAAAACAAAATGGTAAAGTTTCAGTTCCTTCGTGCGATGTTACAGCATCGATGCATATTTACTTTGATGCATATTTACCCCATTCAGTGGAATTTAGAAAGAGCAAAGATTGAACTGACATGCACATATGTTTGATCACGTGACCTTTATGTTCATGTGACACATCGTTCGCGGTGGCCGTCCGGTTTGATGCTTGGTGCTGCAGCAGCTGTTTTGCACCGAGAACTGCCGCTGGTGCAACGGATTTGGTGCCTGTTTCATGGTGAGTCCTGGCCCTAAAACTTGCACTGTTGCAGAACATTGCAATCTGTTTGTAAAGTGATGCGAACGTGAAATGCGTGTGTCGTGTCTTTAGGGCGTTTTCAGTCGCTCCACATAAATATGACGTTTAGAGAAGTCTAATAATATGATTTTTGATAGTGATAGACAGCCGACTAGATTTCCCAGATGAACACTTCAGGGCTAAAGTTGTGTCTTTTATTTTTTTAAACTTTCATCGGCATCTAGATTGCTGATACGCAGACAAATTGTCAGGTCGCAGCGTGGGTAGGCTGAGTGGTTTAGCGAAGATACTGAAAGGTGTGCCGCCGAACTGGATATATATAATATATATATAATATATATATATATATATATATATATATATATATATATATATACGTACGATGAATTTCTAGTTTAGCTACCGTTGAACTGGGATGAAGGAACGGGCAATGTCCACTTTTAGCCCCGTCGGTTTGTGGTCTTCAAATGTATGAAAATGGGGGGGGGAGGGGGGGTGGGGGGGGCGGTATGAACATGAAGTATGCACTACGTTGGCATATCCACATACATATCAGTTCATTCCGTACTATGCCAGTGCTGTACACAAGCACATGCACACACGCATCCTCAAACCATTTGAGGATAGCAAGGAATGGAGGACATCAGCTGGCACGTGGCAGCCTGTTTCACATGTATGTCATTGTCAATGCCGGAGAGTAAAAATCCGGCCCAGAAATTTGTACTCACAGCTAAACATTTTAAGCTTAAACTGTTTATTAATATTACTGTTGCCCTTTTGCCCTTTTGGTTTTGATCATGCTTGACAGTGTGTCCAACTCCCATCATAAATTCTATATTTACAAAATGTGCCTTGAGTAAGTGAGGCAGCAATAAAATGAATATCATTCATATAAATATTTCACACTGTCACAAGTGTCAGCTATGGGTAGAGAAGTGAGAATGGTCAGCATGTTTTATCCTCCATCATGTCCCTGCAAAACCTCATACTTGACAATACACATCATGTACATACTATTACTAACATAGTATACATTCAACTTTTCAAGCTTGCATTCATGGACGCGGAGGATGTGTATACATGGTAGGCACACCACTTGACAAGTTACACAAATCAAAATTAGTGGTCAACTCTAACTGTCTTTAATTTTTCAAGGCAGCTTGATCCAACTGCAGGAATAAACTGCATTTTAATGTATTATACTTATTAATATCATACTGGTCAGTATTGAAAGTTTTCATTTTGTGTAAATAGGGCACACACACACACACACACACACACACACACACACACCACACACACACACATGCATGCATGCCCCCCCCCCCCACACACACAACATGCACCCCCCCCCCCCCCACACATATGCACCCCCCCCCACCCCACACACACACCTATGCACATACCTACTTTAGATGCTGTAGTCACATGGCTGTGCTGCTCTGTATAATGAATAAACCATGAAACAGTAGTTAACCAGCATAATTTCAGGTCCACTGGTGTGGACTTTCTCAGTGTTTGTCTCAGTTTAAACTAATGAAGATAATACAATCTAGTGGTCATAATTTATTAATATTAAGAGAATAGTTAATATAATTTAGTACAATGCACTCTTTGGTACCATGATCTAGTTTAAAAGATGCCAGTTAGCCTAGAATAATTCTATGGGCAGGACAGGTACTGATACTGTTTTGTTATATATATAATATGAACATGCTATACAAACAGCAAAAACAACAACAACAACAACAACAACAACAACACACACACACACACACACACACACACACACACACACACACACACACACACACACACACACAACAACAACAATACAACAACAACAAAAACAACAAACAAAAAATTGATAAAGTGAGAGTAAATGTGTCTTATTTTATGAGGTAGGTAATTCCAGACAGAATGAACAGCACAGGAAAAAGAATGATGTCCAGATGTTTTGGTCAAAAGTTACAAGTGGAATAGGCAGTGTTCTAGAGTCCGAGGAAGAGTCGAGTTCACTCCAAGTTGTCTTGATGGACAGTACACAGGAAGAAGACCAGACGGATAAACAGTGGCTGTATCAGACAAAAATGAATGACAAAGGGTTTATAACTTGTATTCATCACGTGCTTGGACAGGCAGCCATTGAAGAGTTCTCCAGTGCAGTCAAGTCATGTAGGCGCTGTGGCTGACAAGCTCCTGATTAAAACAGTTGCTCAGTTTTTTCAAATGGCAGCTGCACAGCTGGTTCCGACACTCAGTGACAGTGACAGTGAGATCTGTTACTGATTATTGGCTAGTTTGAACAATCTATAACCAGTGTGCCATTACCCTAGTAACCTTTAAACCTTTAAGCTGCCAGTTGTGGAATGGGCAGAAGAATGGAAGAAATGGAGGTGGGGGGGGGTGGAGGTCAAGGTCATTAAGAGCTGCCCAAAGCAATCCCATTTCTGAGGCAGGGGTATGTTCTGCAGAACAGCTTGGAAAGGCTTTAATGTGATTTACTGTGCCTGACAGTGGCAGGGATAACTTGTGTAATCCTGGTCAGATTAGTGTGGAATGGGCAGAAGGATGGAAGAAATGGAGGGGGGTGGGGGTGGGGGGGGGTCAAGGTCATTAAGAGCTGCCCAAAGCAATCCCATTTCTGAGGCAGGAGTATGTTCTGCAGAGCAGCTTGGAAAGGCTTTAATGTGATTTACTGTGCCTGACAGTGGCAGGGATAACTTGTATAATCCTGGTCAGATTAGTGTGCAAAGTCAGAAAATCCCACAGTGAGTCAGCCATGCAGTTCATCCTTAAATGATCGCTTCCACTGCAGCCCCCCTCACACCCCAATGCCCTGCACCCCCATGCACCCCCTCCCCCACCCAGGCTCCCCTCCCCCACCCCCACGCCTGCCCATGGGGCTGTCCCCACCTCTGGACCCAGTCTTGATCACCATCACTTCTTGCCTCAGCTATGTTGATGTTATATATTTAAAGCTGTCCACCTGCCATGTTTCAGTTTCTGTGCTGCTGTCTTCATTGGTCGAAGTCTCTTGTTTTCTGTCCTGTTAAGCTGTGGGTAGATTAAGTTGAGTATGCTTGTGCATGGGTGCCTCTGTGTGCGTGCATATGTGTGTGTGTGTGTGTGTGTGCGTGTGTGCGTGTGTGTGTGTGTGCATGTGTGTGTGTGTGTGTGTGGGCGTGTGTGTGTGTGTGCGTGTGTGTGTGTGTGCATGTGTGTGTGTGTGTGTGTGTGTGTGTGTGTGTGTGTGTGTGCACGTGTGTGTGTGTATGTGTGTGTGTGTGTGTATGCATGTGTGTGTGTGTGCGTGAATGCGTGCGTGTGTGTGTGTGTGTGTGTGTGTGCGCGTGTGTGTGTGTGTGTGTGTGTGTGTGTGGGGGGGGGGGGGGGTCTGTATGTTAACACGCGTGTAGACTGTACCCACTGAGAACAGTCTCTACAGACAAGATTTTACACTTTATAAATGTATTATTATTATCTCATCTGTAGATCTGCTCTGCTGTGTTTGAATTCAGTTTAGGGCTCTGTTAAACTGAGAACCTATTGCAGAATGTTTAGCAATGCAAAAACACATGATCGACTTCTTAAACCTGTTGAGCTTTTTTAAAATTTTATAATCCGAACTGATTCTTTGTTCAAAAATTGCAATGTACGGGAATTGTTTGGACAGCGTTTATCTGGACAAATTTAAATTTTATAAATATATATGTATATATTTTTTTAAATATCTTTTTTATTAGCATTTAATTTTCTAACTTACTGAGACAGTATTCTCTTTTTTATTTTTTAAATTTTTTTTTGAGTAGTGTATTATTACAGTTTGCTACCTGTGTTGGTTGGGTAATACACATCGCCCTGATATAACCGCATTGGTTGACTGGGCGTAAAACACCAATTTACTTACTGCGTAATGCACTTTGCATCTGAAGATTGAAATTAATGTTTCACCATGGCTTTACAAATGTCAGCATATTTTGCAAATTGTAGCCTTGTTTTTAAACCTTAGCTGGCCATATCCTGGAATATGATCAGAAGTAGTGAAACTGTTATAATTATATGCTTCAGTTTTGGTATGGGGAGGCTTCAGTATATTGCCCGGTTACTGTTTCACAATAAGTATGCATTGTTTTCTTAGTTCAAGGTGTATGTGTGTGTGTGTGTGGGTGTGTGTGTGTGTGCATGCGTGTGTGTGTGCATGTGTGCATGACAGTGCAGTGTGTTCTTTAAACATGACCTCGCACCAGCTCACTCAATACACAGTCACGTGACAGTGACAAATCGATACAACCTTGTTCAGTACTGACAGTGAAGTATTGACTGAGCACAAGCTCACTCATATTATATCATATCAGATTACGGCTGGTAGGCTTTTTAGCCTTTTGCCTGCTAATTCGTGTTTTGGGTTATATTATGCTCAACATTATTCTTTAGGAGTGCTTCATAAATTGACCGGGCTTGTTTTCGTTGGTTACCTTGTGCCATATATATTCTGTTTCTAATGTTTATCTAGAACATTTTTGAGGGAGTTTAGTGTTCCTGCTAATGCGATGTTGGATGGCAAGCTGTTCCAATTGTTTATAAAATTTTGTCTTAGTAAAAAAAATGTGCATGCTGATTAGTAAGAACTGTCTTCTTATGTAGTTTGAAAGGGTGTTCTTGAGTTCCAGCAGATTTATACAGCTTGAACAAGGCACAAACAGTCTCCTGATCATAATAACCATGTATAATTGTAAGTTTGCTCTTCTGTATTCCAAGCTTGGTAATTTTAGTGCCATTAGTCTTCGTTTATACTCCAGGTTGCTCATGCCAGTAATACGTTTGATAAAGCGTCTTTGCACATTTTCAATATGAGTTATATTTTTTTTATAAAACAAGGTGCCCACACAGCATTACCATACTCTAAAATAAGTCTAATGATTTAAAAAGTGGTACCGTAATCTCTTTGTGTTTATGGTGAATGTAATGTGCAATTATGCCTGCTATTTTATTTGCTGTTTTGACAGTCTCATTTATAATATATGCTGCTCAAATTTTAGGTCTTTATCAACAAGAACTCCCAGGTCTTTTTCTACCTCTTTACATTGAAGCTCCCTGCCATCCGTAAAACAACAACAACTCTGGATTGTTTTTGCCAGCATTTAAAATTTTACACTTATCAATATCATTATTAAATTTGATCAATGACCCAGTGAGTCAGTTCTGACACAGTGAAAAAGCAGTACAACATTGTTCAATACCGACAGTGAAGTATTCATTGAGCACAAGCTCACTCAATGATTGAGTATTGACACAGTGAAAAAGCAGTACAACATTCAATACTGACAGTGAAGTATTCATTGAGCACAAGCTCACTCAATGATTGAGTACTGACACAGTGACAGCGCAGTACAACATTCAATACTGACAGTGAAGTATTCATTGAGCACAAGCTCACTCAATGATTGAGTACTGACACAGTGACAAAGCAATACAACCATGCTCAATGCTGACAGTGCCGCAGTATAAGCACAAGCCCACTCAGTACTGACACAGTGACAGCGCAGTACAGCATTGCTCAATACTGACACAGTGACAGCGCAGTACAGCATTGCTCAATACTGACACAGTGACAGCGCAGTACAGCATTGCTCAATACTGACACAGTGACAGCGCAGTACAGCATTGCTCAATACTGACACAGTGACAGCGCAGTACAGCATTGCTCAATACTGACACAGTGACAGCGCAGTACAGCATTGCTCAATACTGACACAGTGACAGCGCAGTTCAGCATTGCTCTATACTGACACAGTGACAGCGCAGTACAACATTGCTCAATACTGACACAGTGACAGCGCAGTACAACATTGTTCAATACTGACACAGTGACAGTGCAGTACAGCATTGCTCAATACTGACACAGTGACAAAGCAGTAGAACCTTGTTCAATACTGACACGGTGACAAAGCCATACCTGTTAACCCATACAGTTTACCAGTATAAAATACATTTTTTTCATTATTTTTGGGGGGATATGGCCATATTGGAAAATGGATACAGGAAAACATAATTTTCATGAGATTTTGTTGTTTTAAACTGAGCAAAAAGATTGAAAAACTGTCAAACGAGCAGCCAATGAACGCCATCACCAAATGCACACTGGCTGGCCTAGTGCAATAGGCTACGAAATCTCATCAGAAGTGAGATTTGAAGTTGTGCATGCATATTTAGCACAACATTGCTTCTTCCTTCCACTGCCACACATGCCGATTGGAATTCAAAATGCCGCTGCCACCAGCAAAAAAACAAAAGACCCCAGCCTGCATAAGGGAAATACAGGTTCACAAACTCTGGACTAAGGTTTACTCCCAATAGGGGTTGACAGCTATGCAAAGCAGTACAACATTGCTCAATACTGACACAGTGACAAAGCAGTACAACATCGCTCAATACTGACACAGTGACAAAGCAGTACAACATCGCTCAATACTGACACAGTGACAAAGCAGTACAACATCGCTCAATACTGACACAGTGACAAAGCAGTACAACATCGCTCAATACTGACACAGTGACAAAGCAGTACAACATCGCTCAATACTGACACAGTGACAAAGTGCAGTACAACATTGCTCATATACTGACACAGTGACAAAGCAGTACAACATGCTCAGATACTGACACAGTGTCAAAGCAGTACAACATCGCTCAATACTGACACAGTGACAAAGCAGTACAACATCCTCAATACTGACACAGTGTCAAAGCAGTACAACATTGCTCAATACTGACACAGTGACAGTGCAGTACAACATTGCTCAATACTGACACAGTGACAGTGCAGTACAACATTGCTCAATACTGACACAGTGACAGTGCAGTGTTCATTAAACACAAGGTCGCTCAGTACTGACACAGTGACTGTGCAGTGTTCATTAGACACAAGGTCGTTCAGTACTGACACAGGTGACAGTGCAGTATTCATTATAGACACAAAAAGGTCGTTCAGTACTGGACACAGTGACAGTGCATGTTCATTAGACACAGTGTCGTTCAGTACCATGCGCATGACGGTGCAGTGTTCATTAACACAGGTTGTTCAGTACTGACACAGTGACAGTGCAGTGTTCATTAAACACAGTGTCGTTCAATACTGACACAGTGACAGTGCAGTGTTCATTAAACACAAGGTCGTTCAGTACTGAGACAGTGACTGTGCAGTGTTCATTAGACACAAGGTCGTTCAGTACCGCGGCAGTGACGGTGCAGTGTTCATTAAACACAGGGTCGTTCAGTACTGCAGCAGTGACGGGGCAGTGTTCATTAGACACAGGGTCGTTCAGTACTGACAGTGACAGTGCAGTGTTCATTAAACACAGGGTCGTTCAGTACGCGGCAGTGACGGTGCAGTGTTCATTAAACACAGGGTCGTTCAGTACCGTGGCAGTGACAGTGCAGTGTTCATTAAACAAAAGGGTCGTTCAGTACTGACACAGTGACGTGCAGTGTTCATTAGACACAGGGTCGTTCAGTACCTGGCAGTGACGGTGCAGTGTTCATTAGACACAGGGTCGTTCAGTACTGCACAGTGACGGTGCAGTGTTCATTAGACACAGGGTCGTTCAGTACTGGCAGGGTGACAGTGCAGTGTTCATTAGACACAGGGTCGTTCAGTACTGCCAGTGACGGTGCAGTGTTCTTTAAAGACACAGGGTCGTTCAGTACTGACACGGTGACAGTGCAGTGTTCATTAAGACACAGGGTCGTTCAGTACCGCGGCAGTGACGGTGCAGTGTTCATTAGACACAGGGTCGTTCAGTACTGACACGGTGACAGTGCAGTGTTCATTAGACACAGGGTCGTTCAGTACCGCGGCAGTGACGGTGCAGTGTTCATTAGACACAGGGTCGTTCAGTACCGCGGCAGTGACGTGCAGTGTTCATTAGACACAGGGTCGTTCAGTACTGACACGAGTGACGTGCAGTGTTCATTAGACACAGGGTCGTTCAGTACTGACGCGGATTGTGACAGTGCAGTGTTCATTAGACACAGGGTCGTTCAGTACCGCGCAGTGACGGTGCAGTGTTCATTAGACACAGGGTCGTTCAGTACTGACACGGTGACAGTGCAGTGTTCATTAGACACAGGGTCGTTCAGTACCGCGGCAGTGACGGTGCAGTGTTCATTAGACACAGGGTCGTTCAGTACTGACACGGTGACAGTGCAGTGTTCATTAGACACAGGGTCGTTCAGTACCGCGGCAGTGACGGTGCAGTGTTCATTAGACACAGGGTCGTTCAGTACTGACACGGTGACAGTGCAGTGTTCATTAGACACAGGGTCGTTCAGTACCGCGGCAGTGACGGTGCAGTGTTCATTAGACACAGGGTCGTTCAGTACTGACACGGTGACAGTGCAGTGTTCATTAGACACAGGGTCGTTCAGTACCGCGGCAGTGACGGTGCAGTGTTCATTAGACACAGGGTCGTTCAGTACTGACACGGTGACAGTGCAGTGTTCATTAGACACAGGGTCGTTCAGTACCGCGGCAGTGACGGTGCAGTGTTCATTAGACACAGGGTCGTTCAGTACTGACACGGTGACAGTGCAGTGTTCATTAGACACAGGTCGTTCAGTACCGCGGCAGTGAGGTGCAGTGTTCATTAGACACAGGGTCGTTCAGTACTGACACGGTGACAGTGCAGTTTCATTAGACACAGGGTCGTTCAGTACCGGAGAGGCAGTGATCCTGACGGTGCAGTGTTCATTAGACACAGGGTCGTTCAGTACCGGGCAGTGACGGTGCAGTGTTCATTAGACACAGGGTCGTTCAGTACTGACACGTGACAGTGCAGTGTTCATTAGACACAGGGTCGTTCAGTACTGACACAGTGACAGTGCAGTGTTCATTAGACACAGGGTCGTTCAGTACCGCGGCAGTGACGGTGCAGTGTTCATTAGACACAGGGTCGTTCAGTAGCGCCAGTGACAGTGCAGTGTTCATTAGACACAGGGTCGTTCAGTACTGACACGTGACTGTGCAGTGTTCATTAGACACAGGGTCGTTCAGTACTGACACGGCAGTGACGGTGCAGTGTTCATTAAGACACAGGGTCGTTCAGTACCGCGGCAGTGACGGTGCAGTGTTCATTAGACACAGGGTCGTTCAGTACCGCGGCAGTGACGGTGCAGTGTTCATTAGACACAGGGTCGTTCAGTACCGTGGCAGTGACGGTGCAGTGTTCATTAGACACAGGGTCGTTCAGTACCGGGCAGTGACGGTGCAGTGTTCATTAGACACAGGGTCGTTCAGTACTGACACGGTGACGGTGCAGTGTTCATTAGACACAGGGTCGTTCAGTACCGCGGCAGTGACGGTGCAGTGTTCATTAGACACAGGGTCGTTCAGTACTGCAGTGACTGTGCAGTGTTCATTAGACCAAGGTCGTTCAGTACTGACACGGTGACAGTGCAGTGTTCATTAGACACAAGGTCGTTCAGTACTGACACGGTGACGTGCAGTGTTCATTAGACACAAGGTCGTTCAGTACTGACACGGTGACGTGCAGTGTTCATTAGACACAAGGTCGTTCAGTACTGACACGGTGACTGTGCAGTGTTCATTAAACACAAGGTCGTTTTCCAGTACTGACACGGTGACTGTGCAGTGTTCATTAGACACAAGGTCGTTCAGTACTGACACGGTGACTGTGCAGTGTTCATTAGACACAAGGGTCGTTCAGTACTGCGCAGTGACGTGCAGTGTTCATTAGACACAAGGTCGTTCAGTACTGACACGGTGACGTGCAGTGTTCATTAGACACAGAGGTCGTTCAGTACTCAGGTGACGGTGCAGTGTTCATTAAACACAGGGTCGTTCAGTACGCACGTGACAGTGCAGTGTTCATTAGACACAGGGTCGTTCAGTACTGACACGGTGACAGTGCAGTGTTCATTAGACACAGGGTCGTTCAGTACCGCGGCAGTGACAGTGCAGTGTTCATTAGACACAGGGTCGTTCAGTACCGCGGCAGTGACGGTGCAGTGTTCATTAGACACAGGGTCGTTCAGTACTGACACGGTGACAGTGCAGTGTTCATTAGACACAGGGTCGTTCAGTACCGCGGCAGTGACGGTGCAGTGTTCATTAGACACAGGGTCGTTCAGTACCGCGGCAGTGACGGTGCAGTGTTCATTAGACACAGGGTCGTTCAGTACTGACACGGTGACAGTGCAGTGTTCATTAGACACAGGGTCGTTCAGTACTGACACGGTGACAGTGCAGTGTTCATTAGACACAGGGTCGTTCAGTACTGACACGGTGACAGTGCAGTGTTCATTAGACACAGGGTCGTTCAGTACTGACACGGTGACAGTGCAGTGTTCATTAGACACAGGGTCGTTCAGTACCGCGGCAGTGACGGTGCAGTGTTCATTAGACACAGGGTCGTTCAGTACCGCGGCAGTGACGGTGCTTGCCGCACTGCGCGTGAAGATGCAGAGCAGTGAGCGAGGAGACGGGAGTAGGAAAGGCGCCGAGCGACGGGACTGGACGTCTGGTGTCTTCACCAACTGGGATGACTCATCCCGTCGTGACACAGGGTCTGCCAGTGACTCGCTCTCTGGAATCTGGGTGATGATGCTGCCCCCCCCCCCCCCCCCCCCCCCCCCCCCCCCCTCTGTGACCCCGGCCCGGGAGCGGGGCACTACTGTCGGAGGGAGAGGCTCCTGCAACAGATTAGTTAGTGCTGGGAGTGGGCGCGCGGCTGTGGCGGCTGTGGCGGGACTTGTTTCCAGCTGTGTGAGCGGTGCTGTCCGAAAAGGGACGGCGTAGGGCGGCTGCGTCGGTTGCCTGACGCTCCATCGGGGCACTCACCGATCATCCAGGTCAGCGGTAGCGCCGGGTGACGTCAATTAATCACTGTGGTGGGAAGGGAATGACTGATCAAGTCGGGTGGCGATTGTATCGGAGCCGGTCAACGCTGTCACTGTCGATGCAGGAACTGGGGCAACTGGCCACCTAGTTGGTATGTGGACAGGGTTTGTTCAGTGGGTTTTTTTTTTTGAAGGGGGGGGGGGTTGTTGTTGGTTTTTTGACTTCCAGATGATGAAACACCAACACGGTCTCTGCACGATTGTAATTAAATGATGTGTATTTCGTAGGATGTAGCAGCCTGTAATGACTAAATTGATGGCAAAACATTTGGCGGAAGATTTTTGTTTTGTTTTTGAGACAGGTTTACAAACTGTGGCATTTTTAGACATTTTAAAATACAACCATAGCAACTTCTCCATGGAGCTTCAGGGTGATGTGATAGTTTTTGTGATGTTGACCTGATGTCAAGGTCACTTAACTGGGTTTTGGGAACATAAAACTGTTGGCTGCATTGGTAAATTTTTATTAGTGATCATTTTCAGACTTTGTGTTGTAACACATGGACCAGTAGATCACGCACAAGTGCTTTTTACAACATGATCTCGTAAAATGTGTAAATTTGCCTCTTTTTTATATATATTATTGTTAAGGAGATAACTGGTGTCAGCATTTTTAGATGAAGAGTTAGTTCTTAGATTTTAATGTCCCGTCAACCACATAGGGTCACCTTAAAATGATTCAGATTTGGAAGGTCAGTTAACACATAAGCAGGACCGGATTTAGTGAGTAGTACATGTCCCGTCAACCACGTAGGGTCACCTTAAAATGATTCAGATTTGGAAGGTCAGTTAACACATAAGCAGGACCCGATTTAGTGAGTAGTACATTTTTAGACATGGAGTTTATTCTTGGATTTTAATGTCCCGTCAATCACCTATTGTCAGCTTAGAATGATTCAGATTTGGAAGGTCAGTTAACACATAAGCAGGACCGGATTTAGTGAGTAGTAGGGTACTTTGAGCGGGACTGGGATGCTTTGATGCCATTCCTTGCACAGGGCACCTTTTGGAATAAAGCCTACATAATTAATCAAGTGCAGAACACAGAATACTTTATTCATCCCGTTACAGGAAATTGTTGTGCCAGCTCGCACATAAAAGCCATAACAAACCAACAAGCGACCAAAAGTAAATCATCACAATGTGTAAGATTATACAGGATCAATGTGTGTGTGTGTGTGTGTGTGTGTGTGTGTGTGTGTGTGTGTGTGTGTGTGTGTGTGAGTGACAGCATCAACACATTGCTTTCACTCGTCTGTGTCACTATAGGCTGTAGCAACATTTTGAGCAGTAAAACAACAGTCTGAAAATCCACATGTACGCACACTTACACTCACACTGACAGACACATACCTGGACGTAATACACACACACACACATTCACATACACACACACACACACACACACACACACACACACACACACACACACACACACACACACACCCTCTCTGTCTCTCTCTGGGCTGCATTTTAATATTTAAACGTTTTATTCTGCCTTCCCTTTGTATGTGGAAGGTGGAGTACTGTAGAAATCCTCTTTATTATTATTGTCTGGTTGACCAATGCATTGCAAAGGTATAATCCAGCAACTGTGGGTGACATGTGTCTGTTAACTGTGGGTGATGTGTCTGTTAACAGTAGGTGACTCATGTCTTTAACTGTAGGGGACATGTGTCTGTTAACTGTGGGGGACATGTGTTTGTTAACTGTGGGGGACATGCGTCATGTGTCTGTTAACAGTGGTCAACATGTGTTAACTGTGGGTGCCCCATGTCTGTTAACTGTGGGTGACATGTATCTGTTACCTGGAGGGGGGTGGGGGTGGGGGTGGGGGGATATGTCTGTTAACAGTGGTCAGTGGTTAACAGTGGTCAACATGTGTTAACTGTGGGTGACACGTGTCTGTTAACTGTGGGTGACATGTATCTGCTAATTAAGTCCTGGCTGGAACAAGATGAGGGATTTTCTGAGTCGGTTTTTGTGCAAGCATACTAATGCCTTTGTCTTGCCGCCTTCTGCTTCAAGAGCAGCCACATCATCATTTGGATTATTCTGCTGCTATTGATTGTGCATTCATTGTCTGTGTCTCTCCATAGGGTACTGTGTGGTATAACTGAGTATTTCCATACAGTCCTGTGTGGTATAACAGTGTATTTCCACATGGTACTGTGCGGTATAACTGCGTACAGTCCTGTGTGGTATTATTTCCATACAGTCCTGTGTGGTATAACAGTGTATTTCCACACAGTCCTGTGTGGTATTATTTTGATACAGTCCTGTGTGGTATAACAGTGTATTTCCATATATAGTTCTGTGTAGTATAACAGTGTATTTCCACACGGTCCTGTGTGGTGTAACAGTGTATTTCCACACAGTCCTGTGTGGTGTAACAGTGTATTTCCACACAGTCCTGTGTGGTATTATTTTGATACAGTCCTGTGCAGTATAACTATAACAGTGTATTTCACATACAGTCCTGTGTGGTATAACTGTGTATTTCATACAGTCCTGTACAAGGTATAACTGTGTATTTCCATACAGTCATGTGTGGCATAACTGTATTTCCACACACACACACACACAAACACACACACATGCACGCACGCACGCACGCACGCACGCACACACAAAATGTTTTTAATGCTCAGTCAACCATGTCAGTTATATTGGGTTGAATCCTTTATATATATATATAAATTTTTATAATATATATATATATATATATATAGAGATCATATACAATAAACAAACAAACAAACAAAGAAGTTAATACATATGTGCTGATTGTCATCAGATACATAACTTATTAACTATGACATATGTGTGCATCTGTGGACTGTTTTGTTAAACAGAAGAGAGATCATATTAAATAAACAAAGAAGTTAATACATATAATGTGCTGATTGTCATCAGATACACATCTATAGCAATTAACACATCTATAGCAATTAACATAATTATATGCATGCATCTGTGGATTGTTTTGTTTGTTACTGATTT
Source organism: Alviniconcha marisindica (assembly GCA_018857735.1). NCBI lineage: Eukaryota > Metazoa > Mollusca > Gastropoda > Provannidae > Alviniconcha > Alviniconcha marisindica. The sequence goes on along the minus strand of JABMCL010003926.1, from coordinate 206,586 downwards.
ATTTTGCTAATAATTGCCAGGGCTAAAATGTTTGCTTCCAGAAATGTAATTGTTGATGTGTCAGCAGCATATATTGGCAATGTCTTCCCTCCTGCAACGTTGTTTGTTGTTTTACTGAACAATCCACACACAAGGGAGTTAATTAGCTCTCCAAAGATGTCATGTGATGCGCAACAGCAAAGACCTGAATCACCTAGTCAATAACCCGCCTGGAATGCAAGTAAATATATATATAAGGTCCACGTGACATGACAAGCAAGCACAAAAAATACAGTACCTGAGGGGGACTTGGAATATTCCTTGTATTTATTTGTAGTGAGGCGCATGGCAGGTGGGAGTTACCAGAGGGGATCTTCATTTAACGATTCAGGTCTTCATTTGTTGATTCTCACTCCTTGTTATGTTCCTTCTGTACACCCATGTGTGTGTGTGTGTGTGTGTGTGTGTGTGTGTGTGTGTGTGTGTGTGAGTGTGTGTGTGTGTGTGTGTGTGTGTGTGTGTGTGTGTGTGTGTGTGTGTGTGTGTGTGTGTGTGTGTGTGTGTGTGTGTGGTGAATACAATGTTATTATAGAGTTATTATTATTGATGTTTTAATGTCTACATTTTGTTGATCTGGTAAAGCGCGGTGTGTGTGTGTGGTGTGTGTGTGTGTGTGTGGGTGTGTGTGTGTGTGTGTGTGTGTGTGTGTGTGTGTGTGTGTGTGTGTGTGTGTGTGTGTGTGTGTGTGTGTGTGTGTGTGTGTGTGTGTGTGTGTGTGTGTGGAGGAATACAATGTTATTATAGAGTTATTATTATTGATGTTTTAATGTCTACATTTTGTTGATCTGGTAAAGCGCGGGGTGCTCACCCTTGTTGTTGAGATATGGCGCTGTAGAAATGACTACTGTTATTCTCATTCTACACAAGCGCCCTGGGCCTCGTCCTGTTCCAGATTCTACCTGATTACAGACAACACTGCTCTGCAGCTTTGCCAGAGGCACCTAATCACCGTGACATGACGTGACATGACAGGGAGAAAGAGCATTAGTTTCCCTACTTTCAGCTGTAGCTAGGCACCCACAGGAGTTGGTACTGGTGATGGTTTTGAAAGTTCGTTATCCAGTAATGTCGTGTGACCAGTTTGACCGTACTGCAGTATTGTTAAAGTGCACTGCCAGTTGCCTCATGGACATGGACATGACTTCACTTGGTATTGAATATAAATTTTATTGTTATGATTAATAAAATAATAAAATAACTACTGAATCAAACAGAGTTGACCGCCACAGTGCCAGCATTCAGAAACAGGATCGAAACACACAGGAAGTTGGAATAGAAATAGACTTTTGGTGCTTAGTCAGCCATAACCTCGGTCAACCGTAACGGTTTTATCAGGGCAGCAAAAAGTAAAGAAGAAACAGTAGTTGAAACAGCAATTGCATGGTACACTAGTTGCTTCACAATGGCAAGGTCCCCACTGCCTTAACATAGTTGTTGTTCCGGTGGCGGTCCACGGCCTCCTCAGCCTTTCTGGGTTGGAGTGAGCGGTCGGGCCATGCACTCTTTCTCCCCTTCCCCCGTCCCCGTCAAAATGTGCAAATTTTATCAACATTTAATCAGATAATATAAAATGTTTATCCAGCAACTGCCAGATAAGTAGTCAGATTTCATTCATATCATTGGTTGTCGCTGTGAATATTCTCTGTCAGTCTCTTGCTTGAAAGAAGTGTTTGCATTGAACATTTGTGAATGTTTCGCATTTTGAGTAATAAAAATAACAGCGGTAAGCAGCAAGTCGCAAGATGGAATTTGAAATCACTTGTTGTGGTTTTGTATCCTCAGAATGGCATTCTTTTCAACCTCTTGTGGATTTTTGTCTTCATTATGTCTCCTTGATCCAGTCTGAACCCTGCAGTATGACAGATCACAACACACACACACACACACACACACACACACACACACACACACACACACACACACACTAACACATACACACACACACACACACACACACACACACAACACACACACACACACACACACACAGGGATATTTACATTTTTGTGTGAATTTGTCTCATTGATCAATTCTGAACTCTGCAGTATGACAGATGACAACACACGCAGAGGCATATTCACATTTCTCATGAACATGAATGTACACACCCACACACTTTATAATTATATCTTGCACTGAATTGTACTGACTGTGTGTGTGTGTGTGTGTGTGTGTGTGTGTGTGTGTGTGTGTGTGTGTGTGTGTGTGTGTGTGTGTGTGTATGAGAGAGAGAGAGAGAGAGAGAGAGAGAGAGAGAGAGAGAGAGAGAGAGAGGAGCATGGATGTGCATATATATATATATATATATATATATATATATATATATATATATATATATATATATATGATGTAATATTGAGTAGTACTAGTAGATCAATTTGCAATGAGGAAATTGTTTGAGTCAAAACAAGAACAACTAAACAGTAACAGTAACAACAACAACAACAAAATAATGTAAAGAAAGAAGCAAATGAATAGTTGTTTATACTGTATAAGATTATAAATGATTATGAACAAATACTGAAATAGGTATAACACTGATGTTATAACTTCTGTCGTTAAATTAATTGTTTATAGTCCTGTGGGTAAGTTAGTATAACTTACTAATATATGATTAAACTGTGTTGTTGTTTGATATCACCTCGTGAACAGACATCAAAAATAGAACACTAATTGATTGATTGATCGATTCATTATTTCACTTTGTCCTGGTTGTTACGACAACAAGAAAACAACACCGCTGCACAGTAATGTAAGAAAACTGGTCCGTGCGCTGAAGTAATAGAGGTGGTGAAGGAGGAACCTTCTGAAGCTGTTAACAACATCAAAGTGGTTGGGAACAAAATGCTTGGGAACAAAATGCGTACATGTATAGCAGTTGTTACCAGCTCTAGACTCAGCGTCGGTGCATCTGAGAATGTTACTGACTTTGCAGTGGTCAGTTGGTTCCTGTAACAGATACATAATTATCTTCTTGCAGTGGTGTCTCGCTTTATATGGAGAACATATCTTTTTGCAGTGGTGTCTCTATATGGAGAACATATTTTCTTGCAGTGGTGTCTCTCTTTATATGGAGGACATATCTTTTGCAGTGGTGTCTCTCTTTATATGGAGAACATATCTTTTGCAGTGGTGTCTCTCTTTATATGGAGACATATCTTCTTGCAGTGGTGTCTCTATATGGAGAACATATCTTCTTGCAGTGGTGTCTCTCTTTATATGGAGAACATATCTTTTGCAGTGGTGTCTCTTTTATATGGAGAACATATCTTCTTGCAGTGGTGTCTCTCTTTATATGGAGAACATATCATTTTGCAGTGGTGTCTCTCTTTATATGGAGAACATATCATTTTGCAGTGGTGTCTCTCTTTATATGGAGAACATATCTTCTTGCAGTGGTGTCTCTCTTTATATGGAGAACATATCTTTTTGCAGTGGTGTCTCTCTTTATATGGAGAACATATCTTTTGCAGTGGTGTCTCTCTTTATATGGAGAACATATCTTTTGCAGTGGTGTCTCTCTTTATATGGAGAACATATCTTCTTGCAGTGGTGTCTCTCTTTATATGGAGAACATATCTTCTTGCAGTGGTGTCTCTCTTTATATGGAGAACATATCTTTTGCAGTGGTGTCTCTTTATATATGGAGAACATATCTTCTTGCAGTGGTGTCTCTCTTTATATGGAGAACATATCATTTTGCAGTGGTGTCTCTTTATATATGGAGAACATATCTTCTTGCAGTGGTGTCTCTCTTTATATGGAGAACATATCTTCTTGCAGTGGTGTCTCTCTTTATATGGAGAACATATCTTCTTGCAGTGGTGTCTCTCTTTATATGGAGAACATATCTTTTGCAGTGGTGTCTCTCTTTATATGGAGAACATATCATTTTGCAGTGGTGTCTCTCTTTATATATGGAGAACATATCATTTTGCAGTGGTGTCTCTATATGGAGAACATATTTTCTTGCAGTGGTGTCTCTCTTTATATGGAGAACATATCTTTTTGCAGTGGTGTCTCTCTTTATATATGGAGAACATATCATTTTGCAGTGGTGTCTCTCTTTATATGGAGAACATATCTTCTTGCAGTGGTGTCTCTCTTTATAGGGAGAGTTATTGCTGAATTCACTGCACATTGAATTATAAATTCTCATAGCTGTCAACCCATACAGTTTACCAGTATAAAATTTTAAAAAATCATTATTTGGCCATATTGGAAAATGGATACAGGAAAACATAATTTTCATGAGATTTTGTTGTTGTTTTAAACCGAGCCAAAAGATTGAAAAACTGTTGAACGAGTAGCTGACACGCCAACGCCGAATGCGCACTGACTGGCTTAGTGCAATAGCCTAGTATAGGGTAAGAAATCTTGCTGGAAGTGAGATTTGAAGTCGTGTGTGTATGTATTTTACACAACATTGCTTCTTCCTTCCACTGCCACACATGCCAGTAGGAATTCAAAATGCCGCTGCCACCAGCGAGAAAACCAAAAGACCCCCGGCCTGCATAAAGGAAATACAGGCTCACAAACTCTGGACTAACCCCGGCCTGCATAAGGGAAATACAGGCTCACAAACTCTGGACTAACCCCGGCCTGCATAGGGAAATACAGGTCAAAACTCTGGACTAACCCGGCCTGCATAAGGGAAATACAGGCTCACAAACTCTGGACAACCGGCCTGCATAAGGAAATACAGGCTCACAACTCTGGACTACCCTGGCCTGCATAAGGGAAATACAGGCTCACAAACTCTGGACTAACCCTGGCCTGCATAAGGGAAATACAGGCTCACAAACTCTGGACTAACCCTGGCCTGCATAAGGGAAATACAGGCTCACAAACTCTGGACTAACCCTGGCCTGCATAAGGGAAATACAGGCTCACAAACTCTGGACTAACCCCGGCCTGCATAAGGGAAATACAGGCTCACAAACTCTGGACTAACCCCGGCCTGCATTAAGGGAAATACAGGCTCACAAACTCTGGACTAACCCCGGCCTGCATAAGGGAAATACAGGCTCACAAACTCTGGACTAAGGTTTACTCCCAGAAGGGGTTGACAGCTATGGATTCGTGAGTAGTTTTTAGTCTCAGTATTTAAAATATGTGCTCCCACTTTGCCACCCCCTCTCTTGGAGGGGAAAATGTGTGATGTGCTCTGGACAGTGTTTACACGGAGCAGACACAATTTGAGTAGAGAAACACACATGCACGCACGCAAGCACGCACACACACACGCATGCACACACACATGCACACAGTGACAAAGTACACGCAACGTACACACACAGACACACACACACAGACACACACACACACACACACACACACACACACACACACACACACACACACTACACACAAGTCACACACACACACACACACTACACAACACACACACACACACACACACACACACACACACCACACACACACACACACACACACACACACACACACACACACACACACACACACACACACACACACACACCACACACACACACACACACACACACACACACACACACACACACACACACACACACACACACACACACACACACACCACACACCACACACACACACACACACACACACACACACACACACACACACACACACACACACACACTCTGACACACACACACACACACCACGGCTAAATGAGCACAAAACACATTTTTAAAGAATTACATAATCCTGTTGATGTTCAGCACAGTTTTCCATGAGGTGGAGTCCTGTCCGCCTTAAATGAAATCAGCCGCTTATGATCAGTGATCTGTCAATTAAACACATTGTTGCTGCCATGCAGGCTGCCGGGAAAGTAGGCTAGCGCCAGACCGAGTGGGTCTGTGGAGCAGACAGGAAGAGTGTTGTTGAGGTGTTTACAAAGCCGGCGGAAAGCGTGGCCAACAAGTTGGCAGAGACCGCTATTGATTTTGGGGCTTAATTGTTCACTTCACAGTCTGCAGCCTGGCTTCCTCAGGCAGCCAGGAAATTGTCAACGGCCGTCATGTGAAGCATAAAGTTCTGCATTTTATTGCAATTCCCCCCCCCCCCCCCCCCCCCCCCGAGACGCTAGAGTTTTTGTAGCATGAATGTAAATCGAAAATCAGTGCTTCTGTTGGTAGTTGGATGTTGTTGTTTTTATTACTGAATTTGTCAGTTTAGCTTTTAAATGTAATTTTTTTTATGTATTAGGTTTATATATGATTCTTCTGTAATCAGGCCATAAAGTGTTTTATGTATTAGGTTTATATATGATTCTTCTGTAATCAGGCCATAAAGTGTTTTTCAAAGCAGCCAACCAGCCATTGGCATTGATGGAGTAAGGTGGCAGTCTCGGCCACTGCTGTGTCCTCAGTTCCTTTAAGGTTCAAAATTGGTCTTTCCACACTCCCACCAACCCTGCACACACACAGATATGCACACACACCAGTGATGACACATGCAAACACATGCATGCATGCATGGATGCACACGCACACAAAAAAGTGCATGCATGCATGCACACACACACACACACACACACACACACACAACAACAACACACACAACAACAGCATGCACACACACATTTCAGAAATGGGCTTTTTATGTTTTTTTATGTGTCTCTTGTTATTTATTTGCATGTTAAGAGGATAGTTAGCTTGTGCCATGTGCATCATGCTTTCATATGGAAGTGGTAACTTGCAGTCATGCATAAGTTATATAATAGGGTTGACATATATATAATATATATATATATATATATATATATATATATATATATATATATATATATATATATATATATGAGAAGAGTTTAGAAATGTGTATTTGCTTATGACCCAAGTTTGACTGTCCTGAGGTGACCCTGTGTGGTTGACAGGGCATTAAAATCCAATTACTACTACTGCTACTGTGTGTGTGTGTGTGTATATATATATATATATATATATTCCTCTTTTTGGTGATTTTTAAAAATTGTGGTACTGATAAATTTGCTGGGAGGTTGAGAATGCTGGCACAGTCCAGCAAATATACTTTTCTAGGATGGGCAATACCAAAGGAAGAAGATGTTCCGATGTTCCGAGTTACAAACAACATTGGCAGAAAGGACAAGCTATAGGAATATCTGCTGAAATCTATTTGATGCAACAAAACGGCATCTAATAATAGCTCAAGATAGGCATTGATTTTTTATTTTGAATCTCTAATGTCTGGCCTGTTTTACGGCGCTTAGAGCTTTGTCCCCTGTAGAGTCTCAGGTTATGGTCGGCTAATTTGTTGGGAGACAGTGAGAAATACTGGAGTTGTAAGGTTTTGTATTACACCTGCCAGTGATAGAGTGGGCTTTACTGACTAACGGAGCACCTTTCTGTTCTCTTGAATTTCAGTTCCATCACCCACAAACGGTTCAGGTCTTTCCCTCATGTTCTTCTATAGGTCTCTATCACTGACGTGCTTATGTGTGTGTGTGTGTGTGTGTATGCGTGCTTGCGTGCATGTGCATGTGTGTGTGTGTGTGTGTGTGAGCGTGTGTGCGTGTGCGTGCATGCAGGCATGTGTGTGTGTGTGTGTGTGTGTGTGTGTGTAGAGAGAGAGAGAGAGAGAGAGAGAGAGAGAGAGAGAGAGAGAGAGAGAGAGGGGTGTATGTGTGTGTGGTGTGTGTGTGTGTGTGTGTGTGTGTGTGTGTGTGTGTGTGTGTGTGTGTTGTGTGTGAGAGAGAGAGAGGGGGGGTGTTTGTGTGTTTTGTAAATTTGTTGTTTTTGAGAGTGCTGGCCTAAGATTTTTCATTGTGATTACTCGTGTTGTGTGTGTGTGTGTGTGGGGGTGTGTGTGTTTGTGTGTGTGCTGTAGTTTTGTCGTTTGGGTGGAAGGTTGGCACTCTAAGTTCATTGTCATGATTTATGTAGTTTGCTGGAAGGTTAGGCACTCTAAGTTCATTGCCATGATCATGTAGTTTTGCTGGAAGGTTAGGCACTCTAAGTTCATTGTCATGATTTATGTAGCTTTTTCTGGAAGGTTGGGCACTCTAAGTTCATTGCCATGATATGTAGCTTTTGCTGGAAGGTTAGGCACTCTAAGTTAATTGTCATGATCATGTAGCTTTGCTGGAAGGTTAGGCACTCTAAGTTGATTGTCATGATTATAATGTAGCTTTGCTGGAAGGTTAGGCACTCTAAGTTCATTGTCATGATCATGTAGCTTTGCTGGAAGGTTGGGCACTCTAAGTTGATTGTCATGATTATAATGTAGCTTTGCTGGAAGGTTAGGCACTCTAAGTTCATTGTCATGATCATGTAGCTTTGCTGGAAGGTTAGGCACTCTAAGTTGATTGTCATGATTATAATGTAGCTTTGCTGGAAGGTTAGGCACTCTAAGTTCATTGTCATGATCATGTAGCTTTGCTGGAAGGTTGGGCACTCTAAGTTGATTGTCATGATTATAATGTAGCTTTGCTGGAAGGTTAGGCACTCTAAGTTCATTGTCATGATCATGTAGCTTTGCTGGAAGGTTAGCACTCTAAGTTGATTGTCATGATTATAATGTAGCTTTGCTGGAAGGTTAGGCACTCTAAGTTCATTGTCATGATCATGTAGCTTTGCTGGAAGGTTGGGCACTCTAAGTTGATTGTCATGACTAGCATGTAGCTTTGCTGGAAGGTTGGGCACTCTAAGTTGATTGTCATGACTAGCATGTAGCTTTGCTGGAAGGTAGGGCACTCTAAGTTGATTGTCATGACTATCATGTAGCTTTGCTGGAAGGTTGGGCACTCTAAGTTGATTGTCATGACTATCATGTAGCTTTGCTGGAAGGTTGGGCACTCTAAATTCTCATCATTCTTAAAGTTAGGGCGCAGCGTGTTACTGGAGTCACCGGGTGTCCCCCAGGGCCCTACCAGGGTGGTACGCAGGTAGTCTGGAGGGCTTTAAAGTCCTCTGCCCCCCCCCAAACTCCAACAGAGTGGACTGCTAGCATTCTCAAACATGACCAAGACACAGAAAAGCTTAAAATGAATGTGTCTTTTAATTAAACAATACAATGTGTGT
>JABMCL010003926.1:182500-195000 GCA_018857735.1 Alviniconcha marisindica | reverse complement strand
AGTCAGTGTTGGACTACACTGAGTCAGCGTTGGACTACACTGAGTCAGCATTGGACTACACTGAGTCAGTGTTGGACTACACTGGACTACACTGAGTCAGCGTTGGACTACACTGGACTACACTGAGTCAGTGTTGGACTACACTGGACTACAGAGTCGCTTGGACTACACTGAGTCAGCGTTGGACTACACTGATCAGTGCTGGACCACTGGACTATACTGAGTCAGCGTTGGACTAACTGAGTCAGCTTGGACTACACTGAGTCAGTGCTGGACTACACTGGACTACACTGAGTCAGCTTGGACTACACTGAGTCAGCGTTGGACTACACTGAGTCAGTGCTGGACTACACTGGACTACACTGAGTCAGCGTTGGACTACACTGAGTCAGCGTTGGACTACACTGAGTCAGTGCTGGACTACACTGGACTACACTGAGTCAGCGTTGGACTACACTGAGTCAGCGTTGGACTACACTGAGTCAGTGCTGGACTACACTGGACTACACTGAGTCAGCGTTGGACTACACTGAGTCAGCGTTGGACTACACTGAGTCAGTGCTGGACTACACTGGACTACATTGAGTCAGCGTTGGACTACACTGAGTCAGCGTTGGACTACACTGAGTCAGTGCTGGACTACACTGGACTACACTGAGTCAGCGTTGGACTACACTGAGTCAGCGTTGGACTACACAACTGTCATGGTTCTATTCCACTCTGATGTGAGAGAGCCAACAGAGAGTCAAGAAAGGGAAATAGAGAGAGGAGACAAAGAGATGAGAGAGAGAGAGAGAGAGAGAGAGAGAGAGAGAGAGAGAGAGAGAGAGAGAGAGAGAGAGTAGTAAGTGGTAGTAGAGCAGAGTGAACCTCCACTCACTTGATAATAATCTCACTACGGGAGAGACAAGGAGAGGAAAAATACAATAATACTTGTTAGGCAACTATTTACACTACTGATTACGTCTGACAGCTGGTGGCTGCCACTGGGTGAAGGATGAGCTATTGATGTTGTTCGTTTGCACAGGCCCGGCACTAACCTGGCACCAGATGGAGCGTGTCTGACCTACGCTAGCTCTGTGTGCATGTGTGTGTGGGGGGGGGGAGGGGGGGGGCACAATGGATGGTCTGAGTGCTGCCTTTCCACACGCTGCCGCTGCAAGGCCGTCCATTGACAGCCACCAGTTTTGTCGACCCTGCCCTGCTGTTGGTGACTGGGGCGTGGCACTGAGTCAGCAGTTTTTCCTTTCAGCCCTCGCAGGTAAAGTGGCTGGTGTTTGACGGGCAGTGAATGCAACCCAGTGGTAGGTGGGTGGAAAGATGGCGTTTTTTAATTTGTCATTTATGTACGGACTAAAAAAAAATGGGTGGTGGTGTGTGCTGGCTTTGTGCTCACCTGCAAGGATTATGGAGAATGTTTGATGCATATATTCCCCCCCCCCCCCCCCCCTTCCCCCGGCTCGGCTTGCAAATAGCAATTTTGCTCTTATGGGCCAAAGAGAGGGGGGCCATGGCAAACCGAGATGATGAGATGATGGTGAACAGGCACTTCCTGAGGACTGTGGCAAACAAACAAAAAAACATGTCCTTTGTTGCGACAAAAGTATTCTTGCCATGACAAAACTTTTGTTGTGACAAAATTATGTTTGACGAGCATTGGTTTGTTGCGACAAAAGGCGTGTTTTGTCATGAAAAAATGATACTTGTGGCAGCTCCTGCCAATGATAGTGGACAGGCACTTCCTGAGGACTGTGGCCATGGACTACTATTGGCGGGAGCTGCCACAAGTATCATTTTTGTCGCGACAAAACACATCTTTTGTTGCGACAAAAGTATGCTTGCTGTGACAAAACATTTGTTGCGACAAAACTATGTTTGTTGCGTACCTTTGTCGCAACAAAAGATGTGATTTGTCATGACAAACACGTGTTTGTCACAACAAAAGTAAGCTTGTCGCGACAAATGTTTTATGTTTGTCATGACAAATATTTTATGTTTGTCATGACATATATTTGTCGCAAAAAAAGTGTTGTGACAAGCATACTTTTGTCACGACAAAATACTTGTTTTGTCATGACAAAAATGATACTTGTGGCAACTCCCATGAATGATTGTGGACAGGCATTTCCTGAGGACTGTGGCTGTGGACAGGCACTTCCTGTGGCTGTGAACAGGCACTTCTGGTGGCCGAGGACAGGCACTTCCAGTGGCCGAGGACAGGCACTTCCTGTGGCCATGAACAGGCACATCCTGAGGACTGTAGCCGTAGACAGGCACTTCGAGTGGCTGTGGACAGGCACTTCCTGTGGCCATAAACAGGCACTTCCTGAGGACTGTAGCCGTAGACAGGCACTTCCTGTGGCCGTGGACAGGCACTTCCTGTAGCCATGGACAGGCACTTTGAGTGGCTGTGGACAGGCACTTCCTGTGGCCGTGGACAGGCACTTCCTGTGGCCATGAACAGGCACTTCCTGTGGCCATGGACAGGCATGTCCTGAGGAGTTGCCTGTGAGCTTGTTTCCCTCATGGGTCCCCACTCTGTGCCAGCACAGCTTAGTCAGCTGGCCTGCTATGATTGCGTTGGGTGAAGGGGGTGTGCATTGGGTGAAGGGTGTATGCATTGGTAAAGGGGGCTGCATTGGGTGAAGGGGGCTGCATTGGGTGAAGGGGGCTGCATTGGTGAAGGGGGCTACATTGGGTGATGGTGGCTGCATTGGGTGAAGGGTGTATGCATTGGCAAAGGGTGTGTTTACAATGCATCCATGCGTACATGTCTGAATTGATGAGCTACATTTACTATGCACCCATACATACTTGACCGACTGATGAGGCTCACCTCATGTATCGTGGCAAGCACATGCATGCAATCACAGTGCACCTATGCACACGTGACTGAGTGATGAGTTACACGGCATGCATCATAATATGCACTGTGCATCATTTCGTAAAATCACAGTGCACCCATACATACATGACTGAGTGATGAGTTACATGGCATACATCATGGTATACACTGTCCACAGCTGTGTCAGTGAGTGATGAGTTACATGGCATACAGTGAGTCACAGTGAATATACACGGCATACATCATGGTGTACACTGTGCATCATTGCGTACAGTAACATGTACATACATGACAGAGTGATGAGTTACATGGCATACATCATGGTATACACTGTGCATCATTGCATGTGTTTTCACTGCCCACAGCTGTGCCACTCAGTGATGAGATACACTGCATACATCATGGTATACACTGTGCATCATTGCGTACTATCACAGTGCACCCATACACACATGACTGAGTGATGAGTTACACGGCATACATCACGGTATACACTGTGCATCATTGCGTGTGGTTCACTGTCCACAGCTGTGCCACTCAGTGATGAGTTACACGGCATACATCTCGGTATACGCTGTGCATCATTGCGTGTGGTTCTGTCCACAGCTGAGCCATGGCGGGGATGTTCACGCGACTCAAAGGGGGCACCTCGCTGCCCAGGGGCATGGAGTCTGCGCCCACCAAGGAGGACATTCTTACCTCCCTGGAGCAGTTTGGAGAACATGCCGGTAGAGGCGGCAAAGGTGCGGTGCAAGCTGTGTGCGCTCAAAACGGTGGATCCAAACGCATAACAGGGTCAAAATAATGTTATTTGTCAGGACAAAACACAACTTGTGAGTTTTGGGTGTAATAGGGGATTGCCCCCCAAATTTGCATGTTGTTGCGTTTTGTCCTAATATATAGTGTTCTTTTGAATAAGTAATTTGGTGTTTTACGCCCAGTCAACCATTGTGGTTATATCAGGGCGAGCATTTTTGGGGAACCTTTTTTATGTGTTTGGATCTTGTTTTAGAATGCTAGCAGACATTCTTGTTTTAGACTTTTGTTTCCTTTTTTGTTTGTTGTAAAACAGTGGCTTTGGATTTAAAAGAACTACAGCAAAGTGCAAAATGAGAATGAATGGTAACTATTGGCAGGTTGTTTTTACATGATGTTTCTCATGATGGAAAAAAATTGCTCTGTTCAATCATCTGTCTGAACAAATTTCTTTTGGATTTGTTACATTGGTTGTCATAGAGACAGAAGGGTCTTCTGTAACTTAGAAAAAACAAAACAAAACAAAAAACAAGTATATTATTTGTCTGGTGGTGTGTTAGTGGCTGGTTGTTGATGGGGTGTAAGAAAGAGAGAGTGTGTGTGTGTGTGTGTGTGTGTGTGTGTGTGTGTGTGTGTGTGTGTGTGTGTGTTCTGTTTGTCTTGGGTCAGTAGTAGACAGGGCCGATGGCTGTGAGAGAGGCTGCGTGTGTTTCAGCATGGAGTGCGAGCGTCACTTCAACCAGCCTTTGCTGTATATATTATATACTTTCAGTCAGAACCATGGAAAGCCATCTTGGTTCTCCGACCCGTTTCTTTACTCATGTCTGCTTTACCTGATCTTTCACACTGCGTACATAACACACCCTGTTGACAGAGACTGAATAGCTGATGGTCACTCAGCTTCCAAAAGCCCCTCAAAAATGTCTTTAAAGTTGGCGCTGTGGGGGGCGGGATAGCTCAGTGGTTAGAGCGCCGGACTTGTGATTGAAAGGTCGCGGGTTCGGATCCCTGCAGGAGCGGCGGGAGAATTTTATTCTCCAGGGTCAACTTTCTGTGCTGACTCTTATTTCGGTGTCCGTTCCACCCGCATGTTACTGCAGTAACACGTAAATGATCCCGGTCATTCTGCCAAAAGTGCAGTGGCATGTTACAGCTAAACACGCATACACCTTACGTATGTGGCTCTGCATGAAGTGACATGGTGCATGGTTGTATGGTGTACACAGAACTTATGCCGAGACAGCAGCAGTTTCATGTGGCACCAGCCATGCCAGCGCTATAAGTACACCACTTCAGTGGATATTCAAAAACGTGCTATAAAAAGCTAGTCACTCATGTAGAATCACATGTGAGTGCAGTGAGTCTGCTCAAGAGAGCAGAGAATAGCGCTATATAAAAGCAATCATTATCAGTGTGTGTGTGTGTGTATTGTGTTTTTTTAATTTAATTTTTTTTTTAAATAATACTTTATGTAAATTGTTGTGGTAGAACTATGCTCTGCATGTGTACAGAATATCATATTTAGGTTAATATGTATCATGTGAGCGTTCAGAGCGCATGATAAATGTACATTATTATTATTATTATTATCATCAGCATCACTGTAAATTTAGTGAATTCATTGTCACCACCTCCCATTGTGAAGAAAGTACGCACTAGAAGTAAAAGCGGCCAAGGGACATAAGTGATGCCGGGTAAAAGTCAAGGGAGTTAACAGCCCCGCCTGAACGGCCCAATAAAGAAATGAGAGACTTTTAATTTTTCATGTACTGGGAAGAGTTAAGTATTGAGATGCCACCTGCTTATTCCAGAGAACAACAATAACATGAAGAGACGTGACAGCCAAGATCGAGAGAACGTGAACCCCAGCGATGGGCACTGGGACCTTTTGAACGAAGTCAATGAGAAAAACAGCATGTCAACTGGCCACCCACACTCATACAGGTGTGTGTGTGTGTGTGTGTGTGTGTGTGTGTGTGTGTGTGTGGTGTGTGTGTGTGTTTGTTGTGTTGTGTTGTGTTGTGTTGTGTTGTGTGTGTGTGTCCATGTGCATATGCCTGTGTGTGTGTGTGTGTGAGTGAAAGAGAGAGAGAGATAGAGTGTATGTGTGTGTGTGTGCGTGCGTGTGTGTGCATGTGTCCATGTGTGTGTGGGTAAGGGTGATTGTAAGAGAGAGAGAGAGAGAGAGAGAGAGAGAGAGAGAGAGAGAGAGAGAGAGAGAGAGAGAGTATGTGTGTGTGTGTGTGTGTGTGTGAGAGAGAGAGTACATGCATGCATGTATGTGTGTGTGAGTGTAAGAGAGAGAGAGAGAGAGTGTGTGTGTGTGAGTACATGCATGCATGTGTGTGTGTGAGCGTAAGAGAGAGAGAGAGAGGGAGAGTGTGTGTGTGTGTGAGTACATGCATGCATGTGTGTGTGTGTGTGTGTGTGTGTGTGTGTGTGTTCTGTTTGTATTGGGTCAGTAGTAGACAGGGCCGATGGCTGTGAGAGAGGCTGCGTGTGTTTCAGCATGGAGTGGGAGCGTCATTTCAACCGCCCCAAGTACCTGCGCTGGATCAGACAGCAGGCCGTCACTGGGGAGCTGAGGCCTTGCCGCTTCCGCAGCATCTGCTGGAGGGTCAGTGCTGCCTTGCTCATCCTGCTCAGTGTGCTGAGTTGCTCATCTGTACAGTGTGTGTGTGCGTGTTCTTTATAAAAGACCATTGCAACATATGCAATTGAGTGCTGCCTTGCTCATCCTGCTCAGTGTGCTGAGTTGCTCATCTGGACAATGGGTATGTGTGTGTGTGTGTTCTTTATAAAAGACCAATGCAACATATGCAGTTCAGCGCTGCCTTGTTCATCATGCTCATTGTGCTGAGTTGCTCATCTGTACAGTGTGTGTGTGTGTGTGTGTGTGTGTGTGTGTGTGTGTGTGTGTGTGTGTGTGTGTGTGTGTGTGTGTTTAATTAAGGACCTTTGCAACATACACAATTCAGAGTGGGCTTTGCGATATGTGTATAATACTAACAGGCAACCATTTGCTTTGCTTGTTGGCTCGCTCATGGATTCCTGTGTTCCTTGCTTTCCACACAAAAGCATTTACCTGGTACAGATCAGCACCCAGACACAAATGCTGAATGGAAAGGGCAACTTTAATTCCCTAAAGTGCTGAGAAGGGAGATAAATGCACACTTCAGGAGAGCAACGCAGATCTGTGTGTCCGCTCGTTTCACTTGCTGGTTTTGCTCATGCCTATTCCTGAAGTAGATGCTGGACCCATGCCGTGCTTTATCTAGCGGTCACCCAGCTAGGCACACCCCAACAGCGAGCACTTGCGGGATGCCATCCAAATAGCCCTAGCCCTCTAGGGAGGATGCCATCCAAATAGCCCTAGCCCTCTAGGGAGGATGCCATCCAAATAGCCCTAGCCCTCTAGGGAGGATGCCCTCCAAATAGCCCCACCCTTCAAGGGAGGATGCCATCCAAGTAGCCCCACCCCTCTAAGGAAGGATGCTATCCAGATAGCCCTAGCCCTCTAGGGAGGATGCCATCCAAATAGCCCCACCCCTCTAAGGAAGGATGCTATCCAGATAGCCCTAGCCCTCTAGGGAGGATGCCATCCAAGTAGCCCCACCCCTCTAAGGAAGGATGCTATCCAAATAGCCCCACACCTCTAGGGAGGATACCATCCAAATAGCCCCACCCCTCTAGGTAGGATGCTATCCAAATAGCCCTAGTCCTCTAGGGAGGATGCCATCCAAATAGCCCTAGTCCTCTAGGGAGGATGCCATCCAAGTAGCCCCACCCCTCTTGGGAGGATACCATCCAAATAGCCCCACCCCTCTAGGGAAGATACCATCCAAATAGCCCCACCCCTCTAAGGAAGGATGCCATCCAAATAGCCCCACCCCTCTAAGGAAGGATGCCATCCAAGTAGCCCCACCCCTCTAGGGAGGATGCCATCCAAGTAGCCCCACCCCTCTAGGGAGGATGCCATCCAAGTAGCCCCACCCCTCTAGGGAGGATGCCATCCAAATAGCCCCACCCCTCTAAGGAAGGATGCCATCCAAGTAGCCCCACCCCTCTAGGGAGGATGCCATCCAAGTAGCCCCACCCCTCTAGGGAGGATGCCATCCAAATAGCCCCACCCCTCTAAGGAAGGATGCCATCCAAGTAGCCCCACCCCTCTAGGGAGGATGCCATCCAAGTAGCCCCACCCCTCAAGGGAGGATGCCATCCAAGTAGCCCCACCCCTCAAGGGAGGATGCCATCCAGATAGCCCCACCCCTCAAGGAAGGATGCCATCCAAGTAGCCCCCCCCCTCTCCTGCCTAGTAAGCATTGTCAGCCTCTCGCCACTGAAGCAGAACCAGCCAAAGCCTCATCTGTCACAGTGCTAGAAACTTTGTGTCCTGAATTCCTTCTGATTCCTTTGTGCTTCCTGGCGTTGTTGTTGCAGTTGTTCCTGGAGGTGCTGCCGGAGGACATGGGGCTGTGGTCAGAGAAAGCCCAGCAGGACCGGCAGAAGTACGACGCCTTGAAGAACAAGGTACAGAGCTGTCTTTCAGTCTTCCTTTCCATCTACGTCATCCTTGTGGTGTCCGTGTGTTTTCTGTTATCCGCTGGACTCTGACGTGGACTACACAGTGACAATGGTGTCCGTGTGTTTTCTGTTATCCACTGGACTCTGATGTGGACTACACAGTGACAATGGTGTCCGTGCGTTTTCTGTTATCCGCTGGAACTCTGTTATCCACTGGACTCTGACATGGACTACACAGTGACAATGGTGTCCGTGCATTTTCTGTTATCCGCTGGACTCTGACGTGGACTACAGAAGGACAATGGTGTCTGTGCATTTTCTGTTATCCGCTGGACTCTGACGTGGACTACAGAAGGACAATGGTGTCCGTGTGTTTTCTGTTATCCGCTGGACTCTGACATGGACTCCAGAAGGACAATGGTGTCCGTGTGTTTTCTGTTATCCGCTGGACTCTGACATGGACTACAGAAGGACAATGGTGTCCGTGTGTTTTCTGTTATCCGCTGGACTCTGACGTGGACTACAGAAGGACAATGGTGTCCATGTGTTTTCTGTTATCCACTGGACTCTGACGTGGACTACACAGTGACAATGGTGTCCTTGTGTTTTCTGTTATCCGCTGGACTCTGACGTGGACTACACAGTGACAATGGTGTCCGTGTGTTTTCTGTTATCTGCTGGACTCTGACGTGGACTACACAATGACAATGGTGTCCGTGTGTTTTCTGTTATCCACTGGACTCTGACATGGACTATAGAAGTTATCCGCATGCAGTGTTTATTCTACAGCTGTAGAATGTTGCAAATGTACAGAACAGTCAAAGTGATAATGTCACATGAGTGTCTTGTTTTTGGTCACCCAGTCAACTGGGATGGTTATATCAGGGCGATAAAAACATCTAGCTGACCTGTTATAATGATACAAAGTGAAACATGTAAATGGTCTTGTGAAACATGTAAATGACCTGTCATAGAATATGTGAAACCTGTAAATGACTTGTTGTAGTCGGAATATGTGAAACCTGTAAATGACAAGTCATAGTCAAATAAATCGTTTAAATGATGTCATAGTAAAATGAATTGTTTAAATGACATGTCATAGTCAGACTATGTGTCAATGATCTGTTATGGTCAGAATATGTGAAACATGTAAATCACTTGTTCTAGTCAGAATATGTGAAACGTCAGTCAAAATATATGAAACAAGTAAATGACATGTCATAGTCAGAATATGTAAAACATGTAAATGACATAGTCAGAATACGTAAAATGTGTAAATGACATGTTATAGTCAGAATATGTGAAACATGTAAGTGACATCTTATAGAATATGTGAAAGATGTAAATGACATGTTATAGTCAGAATATGTGAAACCTGTAAATGACATGTTATAGTCAGAAGATGTAAAACATGCAAATGACGTGCCATAGTCAAATGACTCTTTTAAATGACCTGTCATGGTCAGCATAAATGACTTGTTGTAGCCATAAGATCATGTGAAACATTTAGCTTGTCTGCCACAGTCATAATATGTGAAGCATGTAAAAAAAACTACGGCTGTAATGATATGTGAAATCTGTAATATGACCTGGCTGTCATAGCTTAAATTGCCAAGCACTTCGGCCAGCCGTGGTCATCTTCCTGTACTTGTGTCTTTCAGTTGATCACCAACCCCAGGAGAGCTGTGGATTCTGTGAGTGTCATGATCAACAACCCCTTGTCGCAGGACGAAGAAGTGAGTAATCGTTTGAAGTGTAGCAAGGTGAATTTGGAGTAGGGAACGTACATTTGGATCAGGGAAGGTGGAGTTGGAACAAGGTCAGGGAAGGTGGATTTGGAACAAGAACAGGGAAGGTGGATTTGGAAGAGGGTAAGTGGATTTGGAAAGGGAAGGTGGATTTTAAACTAGGAATGTGGATTTGGAATTGATTTGGAACAGGGAAGGTGGATTTGGAACAAGAACAGGGAAGGTGGGTTTGAAACATGCGAAAGGTGGATTTGGAAGAGGGAAGGTGGATTCAGAACAAGGAAAGTGGATTTGGAACCGGGCCAGGGAAAGTGGATTTGGAATAGGGAAAATGGCCTTGGAACAGGGAAGGTGGATTTGGAACTGGAAAAATGGATTTGGAACTGGGAAGATAGATTTGGAACAGGGAAGATGGATTTGGAACAGGGAAGATATATTTTGAATGGGGATGGTGGATTTGGAACAGAGAAAGTGGATTAGGAACAGAGAAGGTGGATTTGGATTTGGAACAGGGAAGGTGGATTTGGATTTGGAACAGGGAAGGTGGATTTGGAACAGAGAAGGTGGATTTGGAACAGGGAAGGTGGATTTGGATTTGGAACAGGGAAGGTGGATTTGGAACAGGGAAGGTGGATTTGGAACAGGGAAGGTGGATTTGGATTTGGAACAGAGAAGGTGGATTTGGAACAGAGAAGGTGGTTTTTGGAACAGGGAAGGTGGATTTGGAACAGGGAAGGTGGATTTGGAACAGAGAAGGTGGATCAGAATAGAGAAGCTGAAGGACTGGTGCTTGGTGGATGTAGGAAACTGATTAGAAAAAATACTGTTTGGTAACATTGGAAAGTGATGATGTTGATGAGAGTTGTCTTGTCATGTTGCGCAGCCATCTGGATTCACTTAAGCGCTCAGGCTCCATGAATAATGATAATAATAATATCCATGTTATTAATATTTTGATGATGATAAAACTAAAAATGGGAAACAGGAAAGAATATGTACAGTACACATGTATTCAGTGATAAATAGATAATCCATTGTTAAACCAGCCTTCTCAAAACATGTTGTATCCAAGAGATGGAAGAGATCCAAATAAAACTTTAAACCAATGAGTATGTTTGAAAATGCTCCCTTAAACAGTAAAGAACAAAAAGAACAAGAACATAAAGAACAAATAATAAAGGAAAAGGATAAAGAAAAGTTTCATTCACATTATTAATTACATTGATAATTTTGTTTCTTTGTCATAACCTGTCTTAAGATGTTGCAGATTTAATTTTTAGGCTGATGGTTGTATCATGCTGATTTTTTTTCTTTGTGTTGCAGAGTCCTTGGAACAAATTTTTCCAGGACAATGAGCTTCGGCTGACCATCAAACAGGACGTCATCAGAACGTAAGATTTCTGTCTTGAAAGATTTTCTCTTGGTTATAAGCACTCGTCATTTTTTTCCAGTTCTGAGGCTGTTTTTATACTCATGGTCAGAGGGGGTGGTAACATCTGTGTAGCTTAATAGACGATTTCCGGAAATAACAGGTGAAGATAATTTGACAGTGTTTTCTTACTCCGGGAGAGTGAGGTCCCCTGAATGGAGGTGGCAGCGGAGAAGAGCTGATCTGTGACACTTTGAGATCTTCAGGCATGGACCTATTATAATTTATACTAGACTCCCAGCTGGGGGAACCTACTATCCGATCTGCACGTTCCCCGCGAGCAGTGAGTGTCTGATCGGCATTTTTGATGCCCTTTCTGCCTTTTGTTTACGTGTATCCGTCATCTTGCCCACGTGCTCACTGTACCCCCAACAAAAGTGTGCCTACTCTGCACTACACCCGCAGGCATGGACCTATATATACAGGTCCATGCTCAAAGGCTCTTATTGAGTGCAGTCCCCTGGATTTCCGAAGATCGTCTGTTCCTGTCATATGGAATGCTCCATCTGTGCACATTAAAGCAGAAGCATGCACCAGTGTCAGAATGAATGTAAGTACTGTCTGCATACAAGGGGGACAGATGCAAGCCAGTTTTATGTTAATTCTTTCCTGTGTACCTTTTTGGTCTGGACCCAGAGTTTTTCACTAAAGGGCAGGATGAGAATTTGTGTATGCATCTGTTTACTTGTATTTTTTAGTGTGCAGGTATTGTCTGATTGTTAGGCTGTTGTTTTTAGTCTTGAGAATATACTTGTTTTTAATATTGACTATACTCACAGTGGCCTTTGGTCTCGAGGATGCTTACTGTTGGTTTTGGTTTGGAAGATCTGGACAGCTGCTTGTAAGTTGATACTTGCAGCTGCTGTTTGAAGACGAGGGTGCTCGTAATGTCCTATAATTGCTTTCAGTATCGAGGACACGTGCAGTTGCTTTTGGTCTTGAGGGTACGTAGAGTTGCTTTTGAAGTTGAGTATACTTACAGCAGCCGTTGCTACTGAGGACCGTAACAGTTGTTTTGGGAGCTGAGGATAGTCATGATTCCTTACAATGGACTTCCGTTTTCAGAATACTTGAAGTTGGTTTTGGTCTGGAGTAAACTTATATTAGGCGATTCAGGTGGGGTCGTTAACTCCCTTGACTTTTGCCCGGCATCGCTTAAGTCCCTTGGCTGCTTTTACTTCCGGTGCGTACTTTCTTC
>JABMCL010003926.1:122500-177500 GCA_018857735.1 Alviniconcha marisindica | reverse complement strand
AGCCATGCTAGTCTAACTTAGAAAAGTGAACTGCCCCCCCCCCCCCCCCCACCCCCCCCCCAAAAAAAAGAAGAAGAAAAAAGAACAAGAAAAAGAAAAAGTGACTTGCTGAAAGTTGATCACAGGGATATCACAGATAATACTGACAGTGCATGCTAGTTGTCCTGAGGTGTGTTTGTTTCTATTGACCGTCATGGTGTGTGTATGCTTTACTTGACCATCTTGGTGTGTGTGTGCTTTACTTGACCATCTTGGTGTGTGTACGTTTTAGTTGACCATCTTGGTGTGTGTATGCTTTACTTGACCATCTTGGTGTGTGTACGTTTTAGTTGACCATCATGGTGTGTGTATATGAGCCACCTTTGTGTTCATGGTTTCTGTAACATGAGAAGTTCACTCAGAGTCATTGAGAGTCTCCTCCCTGTAGTGTGCTGTCACACTCAGTGACTCACAGCTTGAGTTCACACCTTGTGTGAGTGTTGGAAGTCCGAACTGAGGTCAGTATGCAACAAGCAGGTGATAGCAAGGGTGAAACAGTTTGAAACTGCCATGGGGCACCAGACATGACCCTGTACTGAAACAGTTTGAAACTGCCATGGGGCACCAGACATGACCCTGTGC
Source organism: Alviniconcha marisindica (assembly GCA_018857735.1). NCBI lineage: Eukaryota > Metazoa > Mollusca > Gastropoda > Provannidae > Alviniconcha > Alviniconcha marisindica. The sequence continues at coordinate 176,879 of JABMCL010003926.1, read as the reverse complement.
TGAAACAGTTTGAAACTGCCATGGGGCACCAGACATGACCCTGTACTGAAACAGTTTGAAACTGCCATGGGGCACCAGACATGACCCTGTACTGAAACAGTTTGAAACTGCCGTGGGGCACCAGACATGACCCTGTACTGAAACAGTTTGAAACTGCCGTGGGGCACCAGACATGACCCTGTACTGAAACAGTTTGAAACTGCCGTGGGGCACCAGACATGACCCTGTACTGAAACAGTTTGAAACTGCCGTGGGGCACCAGACATGACCCTGTACTGAAACAGTTTGAAACTGCCGTGGGGCACCAGACATGACCCTGTACTGAAACAGTTTGAAACTGCCATGGGGCACCAGATATGACCCTGTACTGAAACAGTTTGAAACTGCCATGGGGCACCAGACATGACCCTGTACTGAAACAGTTTGAAACTGCCTGGTTGACATTATTGCCAGGATGTTAAGATCAAGATACTAGCTCATTGATTTATACTAGTGTTAATCAGTGCTGATTTCGGTCACATTCTGTTGTGTGCTTTTTGAGTAGCCGTGTAGTTTTTCTAGCTTTCTGCTCATGTTTGGTTTTGCTTAGTTTATGTTTTGTGTTGTGTTTCTGTGTTCAGTTTTCCAGAAATTGCATTTTTCCGTGATGAGATGATGCAAGATGCTCTGATTGATATTCTGTTCTCGTACTGTCGTGAACATGATATCATTTCCTATAAGCAGGTCAGTGGCTTTTGTGTTTGTGGTATGTTCCCAGTTTCACCCATTCTGCTGGTTTTTGTGTGTTTATTATTTTGTAGTCTATTGTGAGCCTGTGCCATAGTGTATGGGTGATTATACACTTATTTTGTAGTCTACTGTCAGCCTGTGCCATAGTGTATGGGTGATTATACACTTATTTTGTTGTCTATTGTCAGCCCTGTGCCATAGTGTATGGGTGATTATACACTTATTTTGTTGTCTATTGTCAGCCCTGTGCCATAGTGTATGGGTGATTATACATTGGCTTAAGAATGTTAGAGAAGGAAAGCAGAACACTGGTCTGAGGCTTGGTGTAGAGCTACGCTTGTAGAAACATAGGGACTGCAAATGAATATGCAGTTTGGCCTAAGAATGTAGAGAATGTGCAAATATTTTCGTTTGATTGGCTGTGCAAAATGCTGGTTATATATATGATAGTATCAATGTTTTTGCAACAGAAGTTTGTTGTTGTTGTTTTTTTGCTTTGAATTTGAGTTCCACTGTGAGCAATGTGTTGGCTTGCTCTTTATGAATGAAAAGCAGAAAAATTTGTCTCATGATGTAATATATACTTGTGCCAAACATGGTATCCTTGCTTGTGGTGTCACAGACTTGGTGGTGTCACTTTCATGGCCATTCTTTGGCAAGTTTCAAATATGGACTCTTGACACATGTTATGATAAATTGGCCAAAAACCTGCAGTGCCTGCTTTCAAAAAATCAGCTTCTGTGAGTAGGGCCCCTGATGCCACATTGTTTGTGGTCCCCTTTAATGAGGAAACAATCAGTGGTCATTTGTCATGCACACACACACACACACACACACACACACACACACACACACACACACACACACACACAACACAGTGAAAACAAGGGGGAAGGAGAATCGTGAGCTACAGTGAAAGAAGTGTGCCTGGAGAGTAGAGCAGAAAGAATATGATGCTGAAGAATGTCTGCACTTTGGAATAGAGTTGTCCTTTCTCCGTATGAAGTCCTGTTTATCTTGCTGTCATCTTCCAGCTGTGGGTCTTGGAATGGTGGCTGATGGACTGGTTGGCCGGGGCTTTACTGTTGGAGTTTTTGGAATGGTGGCTGGTGGACTGGTTGGCCGGGGCTTTACTGTTGGAGTTTTTCTGTTTTCTGGCCTGTTGTGGGATTGCAGATCCTTACCTTGTATTTGACTGGCCTTGTTAATCTGACTCGAGTAAAGTTTGAGACACTGGAGGAGTTTTGAATATGAACTGATAAATTTTGAGACACCAGAGGAGTTTTGAATATGAACTGATAAATTTTGAGACACCAGAGGAGTTTTGAATATGAACTGATAAATTTTGAGACACCAGAGGAGTTTTGAATATGAACTGATAAATTTGAGACACCAGAGGAGTTTTGAATATGAACTGATAAATTTTGAGACACTAGAGGAGTTTTGAATATGAACTGATAAAGTTTGAGACACCAGAGGAGTTTTGAATATGAACTGATAAAGTTTGAGACACCAGAGGAGTTTTGAATATGAACTGATAAAGTTTGAGACACCAGAGGAGTTTTGAATATGAACTGATAAAGTTTGAGACACCAGAGGAGTTTTGAATATGAACTGATAAAGTTTGAGACACCAGAGGAGTTTTGAATATGAACTGATAAAGTTTGAGACACTAGAGGAGTTTTGAATATGAACTGATAAAGTTTGAGACACCAGAGGAGTTTTGAATATGAACTGATAAAGTTTGAGACACCAGAGGAGTTTTGAATATGAACTGATAAAGTTTGAGACACCAGAGGAGTTTTGAATATGAACTGATAAAGTTTGAGACACCAGAGGAGTTTTGAATATGAACTGATAAATTTGAGACACCAGAGGAGTTTTGAATATGAACTGATAAAGTTTGAGACACCAGAGGAGTTTTGAATATGAACTGATAAAGTTTGAGACACCAGAGGAGTTTTGAATATGAACTGATAAAGTTTGAGACACTAGAGGAGTTTTGAATATGAACTGATAAAGTTTGAGACACTAGAGGAGTTTTGAATATGAACTGATAAAGTTTGAGACACCAGAGGAGTTTTGAATATGAACTGATAAAGTTTGAGACACTAGAGGAGTTTTGAATATGAACTGATAAAGTTTGAAACACTAGAGTTTTGAATATGAACTGACTTCTGTGGTCATTCTGTGTGTGCTTGTTGATGGCAGATTGGAGGTTGAAATTATTGTGCTGTCAGCATCAGTGTAAACTGTGCTGTACCAGACATTTTTATCTTGTGTAAACTGTGCTGTACCGGACATTTTTATCTTGTGTAAACTGCTGTAGCAGAAAGTTTTGTGTTGATCTGATTTATACAGGAACGTAAATGCTCTGTTACCACACATACAGTGAATTGGTTCTGACAGTGTATTTTGATGATTCTCTTCAAAAGCCAAAGTTGTGACTTTTCCAGTATGGAATGTGAGTGTTGTGCTGAATGTTTGCCAGGGCATGCACGAGCTTCTGGCCCCCATCATCTTTGTGCTTCACTACGATCACCAGGCCTTCCTTCACGCCTCCGAGACGGACAACGTTTTGTGAGTGATTTTGCATTGCTCTCGTCCTGTCTTTTGCGTGTCAGGGTTTATTTTGCTTCTTGGAAGTTTTCGCTGAAAATTCAGGCCATGTTTCCAGGATTAAGTTGCCATGACAAGAGTTGCTTTGCACAGTCACCACAGTTTAGTGTCTGTTTTTTCCTCTTTTTTTTTTTTTTTTTCTCTCTCTCTCTTCCATTTGCCAGAATTTATTCATGCTGATGAAACTGGTGAGAATATTAGCTCGTGAGAAGTATTGATTACATACAGGCTGTGAAAATTGCATTATTGAATGCACATTCCAGCTGTGCAGTGATTCTGTTGAACATAATTCAGCAGCTAAAATGTGCTAGTCCATGTTACACTCATAATGTCAGCCAGTCACGCACATGATGTCAGCCAGTTACACACATGATGTTGGCCGGTTACACTCATAATGTCAGCCAGCTACACACATGATGTCAGCCAGCTACACACATGATGTCGGCCAGTCACGCACATGATGTCAGCCAGTTACACACATGATGTTGGCCGGTTACACTCATAATGTCAGCCAGCTACACACATGATGTCAGCCAGCTACACACATGATGTCGGCCAGTCACGCACATGATGTCAGCCAGTTACACACATGATGTTGGCCAGTTACACACGTAATGTCAGCCAGCTACACACATGATGTCAGCCAGTTACATGATGTTGGCCAGTTACATGATGTCAGCCATTTACACACATGATGTCACCCCCCCCCCCCCCCCAACCCCAGCACCCCTCCCCTCTTTCCCCAACCCAGCTTTCTGTGTCCCGTATTTTTGCTAAGTGTCATGAGCATGATTCTCAGACTATAGAGTAAGTGTAGCACCTTCCCCAAAATGCAGCATAGCTTCCAATGTAGGAAGATGGCTACCATCTAGAAGAACAAAAAGTATGATGCTAGTTCCCCCCTCCAGCCCCACCCCCCCAAAAAACACCCAAAAAAAACACAGTTGCTACCAATCCATCGCAGTGGTAAACTTCTCCGATGTTAGTGATGTTGTTGGACTCAGCTCATGAACTTTTGTCTTGTTATAATCCTGCGTGTCCAGGAATTTCTGATTGCTTTTCAACTGTGTCCTCTCTTTTTCTGCGGCTTCTCACTATGTCGCTTCAGGACAAACACTGTTGACAAGTGAGTTCTTCCCCTTGCCTCGCGCGCTGTGACATTGTTCTCCCTTGTACTACAGTATTTGCTGGATGTGTTGTGAAGGACCATGTTGTGAAACTGACATAATGCCAAGTCTGCTGTTGGTGTGTCTGTTGCCTCAGCGTGTAGTGAAATCATTGAACAACGTGTTGCAGCTGTACTTTTTGTGTTCTGACGTGCTGCCACAAAACTAACGGCTGGATATTTAAATAATCAGATTTTTCTTCCTTTAGGGGCAGTCACACACAGCATTCTGCTTAGTTGCTGCTTTAAAGGAATTGGCCTTTGTGAAACCGGTTTTGTCGGAAAGGCCCGCCTTTCTCCAACAGGCAGAAGAAAGCAAAATGAAAACTGAAAGTTGAAGATTTTGTTTTAAACTACTCTATCAACTTAATTTTCTGTTTAGAAATAGAATCCTACTTGCATCAGTGGCTTGATGTCAAAACCCCCACCAAGTGTCAGTAGTGGCATATATAATGGCTTTCTGTGTCACGTGTGGCATAATGGCTTTCTGTGTCACAGGTGGCATAATGGCTGCCGCAGCCTCTTTGATTTTGTCCCAGGGGTGATGCAGACACCTGATACCAGAGAGGTGCAGTGGTGGGTGCGGCAGTGGGCAATCCCCTGTCCCTCACAAACAAAACTCAGTTTACAAATTGGATATAAAATCAAGACAACAGTTTTAAGCAAAATTCTTGATTTTAAGTTTTGATTTCAGTGTTTTTTACCTGTTGGACGGAACTTATTATGAGAAGGCCAGTTCCTTTAAGAAACACTGCATGGTTTGTGGGTTGGATGACACATACATACAGTCTGTATCTTTACGTGTTTAGGTCAACTGTGGTTGGTTTTTAGCTGTCTGGATGAGGTATACATGTGGAATGTGTCTCATTTATTTTTATCTTCACTTTTATTGTCAGCTTTGATTGAATAAACTACTTTTTTTCTTCTCTTTAATGTGTTCTTTTAATTTTTCCTTAAAAGAAATATTTTCTTTGCTTAGCACCCATAAAACTTCAAATGGGCCAAAAAATTAAATAAATAACAAATACAATAAAAATCTGGAAATCTCTTCTTTGAAGTCTCAATTTGTCAAAAATTCTCTTTAGTCACTTTTAAAATGACTTTTTACACAAAGCAGATAGATTAAGTTTCATCCTCTTATTTCTTGTCGCACAGTTGTGTGTTCAGTGTGTTAAATTTTATTCCTAACAAAATTGTGTGAAAATGTTATGTACTGTTCCTGGATCTTCTGTCTTGTTATGCATAATTTGAGTTTGGATGAAACGTCCTTCTATCTTGTAATGCAAAACTTGAGTTTGGATAAAACTTTATTCTGTCTTGTAATGCAAAACTTGAGTTTGGATAAAACTTTATTCTGTCTTGTAATGCAAAACTTGAGTTTGGATGAAATGTCCTTCTGTCTTGTTATGCAAAACTCGAGTTTGGATGAAACTTCCTTCTGTCTTGTTATGCAAAACTCATGTTTGGATGAAACTTCCATACGTCTTGTTATGCAAAACTTGTGTTTGGATGAAACTTCCTTCTGTCTTGTTACGCAAAACTCGTGTTTGGATAAAAATTTCATACGTCTTGTTATGCAAAACTTGTGTTTGGATGAAACTTCCTTCTGTCTTGTTATGCAAAACTTGAATTTGGAGGAAAATTCCTTCTGTCTTGTTACGCAAAACTTGAGTTTGGATGAAACTTGTTTCTGTCTTGTTACACAAAACTTGAGTTTGAATGAAACTTCCTTGTGTCTTGTTATGCAAAACTCGCGTTTGGATGAAACTTCCTTCTGTCTTGTTATGCAAAACTTGAATTTGGATGAAAATTCCTTCCGTCTTGTTACGCAAAACTCGCGTTTGGATGAAACTTCCTTCTGTCTTGTTATGCAAAGCTTGAATTTTGTATCTGACTTCCTCCTGTCCTGTGCTGCGGAACCTCAGTTTTGTGTGTGACTTTGTCTCCAGCCTACCAGTAATGTTAAGAGTGCTTGCTGTTATGAAAGTGTGCATGATGTGGAGTGGTCATGGTTGTCTCCCCTCCCAGACCCTGGGCATAGGTGTTTGTGATGTTGGAGGAGTTACACTGATGGGTTGTCTGTCTTCGCTGTATAGTAATGAGTATAAACCGTGCCATGTCTCACCTCACCTTAGCACGTGCAGCTTGAGTACAGCAAGCCTGCTGCGTATTTCTGTCTGTGCATGGCTGGGTAAAGTGATGGAGGCTGTGGAGTTGGTGGCTGTGCACCACTCGATAGTCCCCGTGTAACGTGATATTTTTCTGTGTTCACCTGTTGACCCAACAGTTGTGTTTGCCTGCCCCTCCTTTTCACCTTCCTCCCTCTCTCTGTCTTTCTCTGTTCTTCTCTTTGTCCTTCCCTCCCTAGCCCTCTCTCTCTCCTAGCCCTCTCTGTCTCCTTTCCCCGTTCTCCCCTTTCAACCCCCCCACGTCCCCTCTCTATCTTCTTTCTCTGTTCTTCTCTGTGTCTCTCCCTCCCTCTCTCTCTCTCTCCTTTCCCCATTCTCTCCCCCCCCCCTTCCCCTCTCTCTATCTTCTTTCTCTGTTCTTCTCTTTGTCCTTCCCTCCCTAGCCCTCTGTCTCCCCTTTCCTCATTCCCCCTTCACCCCCCTCCTTCACCCCTCTCTCTATCTTCTTTCTCTGTTCTTCTCTTTGTCCTTCCCTCCCTAGCCCTCTGTCTCTCCTTTCCTCATTCTCCCCTTCACCCCCCCCCCCCCCTCCTCTCTATCTTCTTTCTCTGTTCTTCTCTTTGTCTGTCCCTCCCTCCCTCCCTCTCTCTCTTTGTGTCTTTCTCTGCTCCTCTTTATCCACCCCCCTCTCTCTGCCCCCCCTCCCCCCCCACCCCGTTTTCTCCTCCTTTGCAAATGACTACATATGACATACTGTGCATTTTGTATGCAAATCATATGGGGTAATGGCCTTATCAGTAACCTTTGATACTTCTTTCTCCTCCAACTCCCCTCCCCACCCTTTCTCTCCACCCTCTCACACCTCCCTCCACTCCTCTCTTTCTCTCTCCCCCCCCCCCCCCCCCCCCCCCCCCCGTCTTGTCCTCTCTTTCTCTCCCCCTTCTCTCCCCCTCTCCCCCCTCTCTCTCCCCCTTCTCTCCCCCTCTCTCTCCCCCTTCTCTCTCCCCCCTCTCCTACCTCTCTCTCCCCCTCTCTCTCCCCCCTCTCCTACCTCTCTCTCCCCCCTCCTACCTCTCTCCCCCTCTCTCTCCCCCCTCTCCCCCCTCTCCCACCTCTCTCCCCCCTCTCTCTCCCCCTCTCCCCCTCTCCTCCTCTCTCTCCCCCCTCTCTCTCCCCCTCTCCTACCTCTCTCTCCCCCTCTCTCTCTCCCCCCTCTCTCTCCCCCCTCTCTCCCCCCTCTCCTACCTCTCTCCCCCTCTCTCTCCTCCCCTCTCTCCCCCTCTCCCCCCTCTCTCTCCCCCTCTCCTACCTCCCCCCCTCTCTCTCCCCCTCTCCTACCTCTCTCTCTCCACCCCTCTCTCTCTCTCCCCCCTCTCTCTCCCCTCTCCTACCTCTCTCCCCCTCTCTCTCCCCCTCTCCTACCTCTCTCTCCCCCCTCTCTCTCTCCCCTCTCCTACCTCTCTCTCTCCCCCTCTTCTCTCTCCCCTCTCTACTCCTCTCTCCCCCCTCTCTTCTCTCCCTCTCTACCTCTCCCCCCTTCCCACCTCTCTCTCTCCCCTCACTTTCTCTCCCCAGTCTCTGTCTCCTCCTCTCTCCTTCTGCTCTCTGTCTCTCCCTCTGTCTGTCTTGCTGTCAATGGTACATGTGGAGGCTGGCCACAATCCAGACTTCTCAACAAAATTACCTCATTTGGACAGCAAAATAATTAAATATGGAAGAAGTATTCCTGTGCTTTTTATTTTATTAACACATGAACTAGCTGTAGCATTATGGGTAGTAAGTTGGTGAGGGGTCACTGCTTGTCATTTTTGAAAATCGGTGGTCACTTTTCTCAGCGCCAGGCGCAAGACTATAATTACGTTATGACCTAATTGTCTTTACACCTAGCTGACCCACTCTCAGCCTCACCTGATGATGGGGTTTATTTAACAAAAAGAATTAATTAATTAATTAATTTATTTATCAAGAGTTCCATTTTTATGTCCATTCTGCTGGTACACCATGATATATAATATCCACTGAGATGCGATGACTGCTGTCTTTTGTTGCAGGCCAATCATCCGGGACATGCTGGACCCCAAGTACTTGGAACATGATGCCTAGTAAGTTGTGTCTGTTTGCCTCAGTCTGTGTGGATGCAATGATAATAATAATAATATATATAAATAAATATATATATATATGTGGAGAGAGAGAGAGAGAGAGAGAGAGAGAGAGAGAGAGAGAGAGAGAGAGAGAGAGAGAGGCATGCTGTAGAGAATTCAGCCATAAAGTACATCCATGTTGAGATGCCACAAGTGGAAAACAATAACAGTGACTATAAGCAATTAAAGTCACAGGAAGCTAAACAGCAATACCCACATTACACGTTATATATATATATATATATATATATATTATATATATATATAATATAAAAAAAAAAGAGAGAGAGAGAGAGAGAGAGAGAGAGAGAGAGAGAAAATGGCCAATAGTGGTAGAATATCGTGATACATGTTCTGTCAGTGTTGCAGTTTCACGTCTTTTTGTCAGTGTTACAGTCCATGTTCTTTCATTTATTTTGTCTGTTTGTCACTGCACTTATTTCACTGTTTTTCTGCGGGCTTTGTTTGGTTGGTGTGTTTGTCAATATTCACACAAGAGAACATTCCTAGTGCAATTGTATTGACACTTGGCAGTAAAGTTGTATTGTGAGAAGTAATAATAATAATGTACATTTATCATGCGCTCATCAATGCCCTGAGCGCTCACATGATACATATTAACCTAAATATGATATTCTATACACATGTAGAGAACAGTCCTACCCAAAAAATTACATCAAGTATTATATGGAAAACAAACAAACACACGTGCTACACACGCACGCACACACACACACACACACACCACACACACACACACCACACACACTCAATGACTGTAGCAGAAACTGGGTACTGATATTAGTTAGGATGGAAATACTGTGAGAAGAGGAAGGTATTCAGTTTGGCTTTAAAAGATGACAGGGTTGAGCAGTGTCTAAGATTTTGTGGGAGTGAATTCCAAATGTCGGGTCCAAAGCAAGAGAAAGTGTGAAAGCCATGAGTCCTGTGTTTGTATTGTTGGATTTTCAGCATGCAGGTGTCAGAAGAAGAGCGTGGTGTATGAGATGGAGTGTAGACATGTAGCAGTTCAGAGAGATAAGCAGGACCAGAACCATTTATAGCACTGAATCACAGAAGTACTGTATTTGACACTTGGCAGTGAAGTTGTACTGTGAGAAGTACTGTACTGACACTTGGCAGTAAAGTAGTGTTGTGAGAAGTACTGTGTTGACACTTTATTCCATTCCTACTGACTCCACTTTACTCCACTCCTACCGACTCCACTTTACTCCACTCCTACCGATTCCACTTTACTCCGCTCATACCGACTCCACTTTACTCCATTTCTACCGACTCCACTACTTCATTCATACCAGCTCTGTGTTACTCCATTCCTACTGACTCCACTTTACTCCACTCCTACCGACTCCACTTTACTCCATTACTACTGACTCCACTTTACTCCACTCCTACCGACTCCACTTTATTCCATTCCTATTGACTCCATTTTACTCCACTCCTACCGACTCCACTTTACTCCACTCCTACCGACTCCACTTTACTCCACTCATACCGACTCCACTTTACTCCACTTTACTGGCACATCCCCTATCATGCAAGGTTACATGTATGTCAGTGGTGTATGTCCTTTAACCTAAGGTCACGTGTTGTGTGTCAGTGGTGTGTGTCCTTTAACCTAAGGTGACATGTTGTGTGTCAGTGGCACCTGCCCTCTAACCTAAGGTGACGTGTTGTGTGTCAGTGGCACCTGTCCTTTAACCTAAGGTGACATGTTGTGTGTCAGTGGCACCTGTCCTTTAACCTTAGGTGACATGTTGTGTGTCAGTGGCACGTGTCCCTGTCCTTTAACCTAAGGTGACATGCTGTGTGTCAGTGGCACCTGTCCTTTAACCTTAGGTGACATGTTGTGTGTCAGTGGCACGTGTCCTTTAACCTATGGTGACATGTTATGTGTCAGTGTCACCTGTCCTTTAACCTAAGGTGACATGTTGTGTGTCAGTGGCACCTGCCCTTTAACCTAAGGTGACATGTGTGTCAGTGACACCTGCCCTTTAACCTAAGGTGACGTGTTGTGTGTCAGTGGCACCTGCCCTTTAACCTAAGGTGACATGTTGTGTGTCAGTGGCACCTGCCCTTTAACCTAAGGTGACGTGTGTCAGTGGCACGTGCCCTTTAACCTAAGGTGACGTGTTGTGTGTCAGTGGCACGTGCCCTTTAACCTAAGGTGACGTGTTGTGTGTCAGTGGCACCTGCCCTTTAACCTAAGGTGACGTGTTGTGTGTCAGAGGCACCTGCCCTTTAACCTAAGGTGACGTGTTGTGTGTCAGTGGCACGTGCCCTTTAACCTAAGGTGACGTGTTGTGTGTCAGTGGCACGTGCCCTTTAACCTAAGGTGACGTGTTGTGTGTCAGTGGCACGTGCCCTTTAACCTAAGGTGACGTGTTGTGTGTCAGTGGCATGTGTCCCATTGCTCTTTCTCGATGCTGCAGCTACATGTTCTGCCAAGTGATGGCCACCTGTTGAGCCGTGGTACCTGTCCAAAGACGTCTGCAGTGCTCCCAAGGTAGGTAGATTTTTATATCAGGATCCAAACACGAAAAGGTTCAAAAGAGCGCTTATTTATTATGACGCGGACACACAGTATTAAAAAAAATCTTTGGATCTTGTTTTAGAACGCTAGCAATCATTCTGTTTCATTTTTTGAATGTTTTATATCGGGGTCGTATCCTGTCGGGGTCAGACACACTCAGTGGAAAACGTGTGCAAGTGTGCAGTTTTCACCAGTTCAGATGCACTTTATGTGCCTATCAGCATGACTGTTTTCAATTTTGAGATGGTCCTTACAAACACCAGTGGCTGGAATTTCCCCAAAGAACACATGGACCAGTTTGAAAAAAAATATGTTGTTGATGTATGACAGGAATAAAAAAATAAAAAATAAAAATAAAAAACTTAATTTTTTGTTTTGGATTAGCTATTTATTACTTTGATGACAGAGTGTGGTGGGTGATTTCAACTTTTCTTTGTTAATTTATTACACTACGCAGTCTTACCTTTCTAAAAAGAAAAGGCATTGGTCTACAAGTTATAACACTTAATCTGTTAGTTTGTTGTTGTTGTTGTTGTTGTTGTTGTTGTTGTTGTTGTTGTTGTTGTTGTTGTTGTTGTTGTTGTTTGTTTCTTCGTCTTTTTTGTCTTCTTCTTCTTCTTCTTTCTTGTCCCTGTTGCCTGTTGCCTTTGTTTTTCTTCTTCTTCTTCTTCTTCTTTCTTTCTTCTTCTTTTCTTTCTTTCCTTGTTCTTCTTTATTTTTTCTTCCTTGATTCCTTTCTTGTTTTTCTTTCAGTTTATTCCTTATGCCTTGTGGATTTGTGCTTTCACTTGAGTTAGACCAAACTAGAGTATGACCCATTGTGGATTTGTTTGCTGTGTCCAGCTTTGAGTTAGACCAAACTAGAGTATGACCCATTGTGGATTTGTTTGCTGTGTCCAGCTTTGAGTTCAGACCAAACTAGAGTAATGACCCATTGTGGATTTGTTTGCTGTGTCCAGCTTTGAGTTCAGACCAAGCTAGAGTATGACCCATTGTGGATTTGTTTGCTGTGTCCAGCTTTGAGTTCAGACCAACTAGAGTATGACCCATTGTGGATTTGTTTGCTGTGTCAGCTTTGAGTTAAGACCAAACTAGAGTATGACCCATTGTGGATTTGTTTGCTGTGTCCAGCTTTGAGTTAAGACCAAGCTAGAGTATGACCCATTGTGGATTTGTTTGCTGTGTCCAGCTTTGAGTTAAGACCAACTAGAGTATGACCCATTGTGGATTTGTTTGCTGTGTCCAGCTTTGAGTTCAGACCAAGCTAGAGTATGACCCATTGTGGATTTGTTTGCTGTGTCCAGCTTTGAGTTAAGACCAAGCTAGAGTATGACCCATTGTGGATTTGTTTGCTGTTCCAGCTTGGTTCGACCAGACTGATTGCCTGTGAGCTTTGAGTTAGACCAAACTAGAGTAATGACCCATTGTGGATTTGTTTGCTGTGTCCAGCTTTGAGTTAGACCAAGCTAGAGTATGACCCATTGTGGATTTGTTTGCTGTGTCCAGCTTTGAGTTCAGACCAACTAGAGTATGACCCATTGTGGATTTGTTTGCTGTGTCCAGCTTTGAGTTCAGACCAACTAGAGTATGACCCATTGTGGATTTGTTTGCTGTGTCCAGCTTTGAGTTAGACCAACTAGAGTATGACCCATTGTGGATTTGTTTGCTGTGTCCAGCTTTGAGTTAAGACCAACTAGAGTATGACCCATTGTGGATTTGTTTGCTGTGTCCAGCTTTGAGTTAGACCAAGCTAGAGTATGACCCATTGTGGATTTGTTTGCTGTGTCCAGCTTTGAGTTAGACCAAGCTAGAGTATGACCCATTGTGGATTTGTTTGCTGTGTCCAGCTTTGAGTTCAGACCAAGCTAGAGTATGACCCATTGTGGATTTGTTTGCTGTGTCCAGCTTTGAGTTGAGACCAAGCTAGAGTATGACCCACTGTGGCTGTGTTTGCTGTGTCCAGAAGAAGCACGAGGTCTTCACCAGCCAGCCCTTCGCGCGACCCCAGGAGCTGATTCCGTCCAGCGTCATCGTCACCAAGCTGACCCGCATCCAGGACTACTTGCTCAAAAAATGTGACCTGGAGTTGCACACCCATCTGGAAACTCTGGAGATAGCTCCGCAGATCTATGGCATGTGAGTCTTTTCCTTTCTTCCTTTAGTGCCGTTTTGTTTGTTTTGGGTCCACTTTAAGCCGTTCACGTAGGGCAGAGAAAAACCTGTCCAGAAATACGGCGAAGATCACTGACTCAACACACCGTGTCTTTTGGGTGTTCCTGAAAATGATGAGCCACCATCCCTCATAAGCTGGCTTCAGTTTTTGGCGTTGTTTAGCGACAGTGCTCCATGTATGTTATGGCTCGGTGTGCATTCCATTCAAGGCCCTGATTGGCTGTGTGCAGACGCTGGCTTCGACTGCTGTTTGGTCGCGAGTTCCCAATGCAAGACCTGCTCATGCTGTGGGATGCCATTTTTGCTGATGGCATCGGCTTTGACCTGGTGGACTACATCTTTGTTGCTATGATGCTGTATATCCGAGATCTGCGTAAGTTGCTTTTGGGGCAGTGAAAGTGAGTGAGACAGTCAGTGGCTTGTAATTTGCAGAGGGCATTAACATGAACTGCTTCCCCCCCCCCCCCCCCCCCCCCAACCCCACCCCAAAAATGAAATCTATGGATTTTGGTAAAATTCCAGTAATAAGCCTCAGCTTTCAGGGGCAGTGTCTTTGTAAACTGATAAAAGATGAAAATGTGCATTACATTATTTATTAGGATAAATAAATAATGGTGTTATTTAGAACCTTTTATGTGCTTGGATCTTGTTTTATGACGCTAGCAGTCGTTCTTGTTTTAGACATTTGCTTAACAGAATGACCCAGTAGGGATGGAATGGAAGTATGTTTGGTGGTTGCACTGTGACCAGTCTCACTGGGCCTCTGGGCCTGTTTTTTTCACTATGTGACTATATGTAAACTTTGAGTACTTAGGCTTTGGTTTCTTTTTTCACTTTTTTTGGTTGTAGTTTTTTCATCTCTTTTTGCTGTAATATAAATAGTTTGTGCCTTGGTGCTTCCATGCACAGTTGTTTTTGTGGAAGGGAAGGGTCGCGGCTGTTTTAGGATCATGTTTTTGCGTGTTCATTTTTTGAGTGGGCTACATGTCAGTATGTTTTTTTGGGGGGGGGAGTGGGCTATGGATTTGTATGTTTGTTTTTGAGTGGGCTACCTGTCAGCATGTTTGTTTTTTGGAGTGGGCTAGTGTCAGTATGTATGTTTTTGAGTGGGCTACATGTCAGTATGTATGTTTTTGAGTGGGCTGTGTGTCAGTATGTTCGTTTTTGAGTAGGCTACCTGTCAGTGTATATGTTTTTGAGTGGGCTGTGTGTCAGTGTGTTTGTTTTTGAGTGGGCTACCTGTTAGTATATATGTTTTTGAGTGGGCTGTGTGTCAGTATGTTTGTTTTTGAGTAGGCTACCTGTCAGTATATATGTTTTTGAGTGGGCTACCTGTCAGTATATATGTTTTTGAGTGGGCTGTGTGTCAGTATGTTTGTTTTTGAGTGGACTACCTGTCAGTATATATGTTTTTGAGTGGGCTGTGTGTCAGTATGTTTGTTTTTAAGTGGGCTAGCCCTTGTTTAATTGACAGTGATGCTTGATTTGTTTCCAGTGCTGGCCAGTGACTATGCTGGATGTCTGACATCCCTGATGAAATTTCCCCAAGTGTCTGATGCCCATTACTTCATCGACAAAGCTCTGTGGCTGAGAGAACCTAGTGTGAGCATTGATCTCTGACTGTGTGTCATTCTTGTCTTTTGGTCGTGCCTTTGTGTCTGTCTCTGCCTTCTTTGTTCTTTGTGTGTCCGTCTCTGAGTGATTATTACTACTGCCTTTTGTGTCTGTCTCTGCCTTCTCTGTGTGTCTTTGTGTCTGTCTCTGAGTGATTATTACCACTGCCTTTTGTGTCTGTCTCTGCCTTCTCTGTTCTTTGTGTGTCTTTGTGATTATTACCACTGCCTTGTGTGTGTGTCTCTGCCTGTCTCTGCCTGTCTCTGACTCTCTGTCTTCTTTGTGTCTGTACCTTTTGACCTTTGTGTTTCTGTGTCTTTTTATGTCTTCCTGGGTCTCTGTCTATTTCATTCTTTGTGTCTGTACCTTTTGGTCTTTGTGTTTCTGTGTCTTTTTATGTCTTCCTGGGTCTCTGTCTATTTCATTCTTTGTGTTTGTACGTCTTTGGTCTTTGTGTTTCTGTGTCTTTTTATGTCTTCCTGGGTCTCTGTCTATTTCATTCTTTGTGTTTGTACGTCTTTGGTCTTTGTGTTTCTGTGTCTTTTTATGTCTTCCTGGGTCTCTGTCTATTTCATTCTTTGTGTTTGTACGTCTTTGGTCTTTGTGTTTCTGTGTCTTTTTATGTCTTCCTGGGTCTCTGTCTATTTCATTCTTTGTGTTTGTACGTCTTTGGTCTTTGTGTTTCTGTGTCTTTTTATGTCTTCCTGGGTCTCTGTCTATTTCATTCTTTGTGTTTGTACGTCTTTGTCTTTGTGTTTCTGTGTCTTTTTATGTCTTCCTGGGTCTCTGTCTATTTCATTCTTTGTGTTTGTATGTCTTTGGTCTTTGTGTTTCTGTGTCTTTTTATGTCTTCCTGGGTCTCTGTCTATTTCATTCTTTGTGTTTGTACGTCTTTGGTCTTTGTGTTTCTGTGTCTTTTTATGTCTTCCTGGGTCTCTGTCTATTTCATTCTGTGTGTTTGTACGTCTTTGGTCTTTGTGTATCTCTGTGTCTTGCTTTTTTGTGTCTGTACTTGTTTAGTCTCTGTCCTTGTCTGTGTGTCTTCTGTTTCTGTCTGTGTTGCTGTGTTTTTGTTGGTGTGTTTCTTTGCGTCTGTCCATCGTTTAGCTGTTGTGTGTCTTTGTGTCTTGCTTTTTTGTGTCTGTACTTGTTTAGTCTCTGTCCTTGTCTGTGTCTTCTGTTTCTGTCTGTGTCACTGTTTTTGTTGGTGTGTTTATTTGCATCTGTCCATCTTTTAGCTGTTGTGTGTCTTTGTGTCTTTCTCTGTGTTTGTGCCTCTTTTGATTGTCATGTGTCTGTTTTTTTTTCTGTCTCTGTGTCATTCTCCATGTCTGTCCCACTTTTTGCCATTGTGTGTCTGCCTCCCAGTGTCTTTCTCTGTGTCTTTGTCTCTGTCTGTCCCACTTTTGGTCATTGTGTGTCTGTTTGTCCACTTTGTCCTTAGGTGACCCTAAGTGGTTGGTGAGGTGTTAAAATCAAGAACTAACTAACTGTGTGTCTCTGGAAATACATGTGTCTCTTTTTGTTGTTGTTGTTGTCATTATTATTGGGTTTTTTGTTTGTTATTATTTGGTGTCTTCTTTTTCTTTACTTTTTGAGTGTTTGACTAGTCATACTCTGTCAGTGTGTTTGTGTATGTGTATCACTCACTCACTCATTACCTGGTGCTTTTGCCTCTGTGTGGTATTTTATTTGAAGAGTCGTTGTTTTGATTTAAATGGAAGATTTTGACCACTCTGACTAAGTGAATATTGTGTGTTTTTGTTGTCCACAGCAATATCCTCGTCCACCCAACTACTGTCATCAGGTGCTTTTTATTGTAGTCCACAGCATATCTGTGAATATTGTGTGTTTTTGTTGTCCACAGCAATATTCTCGTCCACCCAACTACTGTCATCAGGTGCTTTTTATTGTAGTCCACAGCATATCTGTGAATATTGTGTGTTTTTGTTGTCCACAGCAATATCCTCGTCCACCCAACTACTGTCATCAGGTAACTGCCAGGACCCACCCGTCGTATGCTGCCAAGAACAAGCAAGGTACTTTACCCACTTCATTCTTTTCTCCTGTCCTCTTTCTCTCATTTAGGCTAGACAGCTGGCCCGCTTTCTCTCATTTAGGCTAGACAGCTGGCCCGCTTTCTCTCATTTAGGCTAGACAGCTGGCCCGCTTTCTCTCATTTAGGCTAGACAGCTGACCCGCTTTCTCTCATTTAGGCTAGAGAGCTGGGGAGCCAAGGGTGGGGGTGGGGCTTCTGCTTGGGCAAGGTGGTGGTTTCCGTTACCCTGAACATAAAACTGTGTGCTTGCTGCACAGGCAAAGGTTTCCTTTTTCACAACCCAGTGTCGGTGACTGGAGAACGATTGTTTTCCTCATGTGTTTCTGATGGATTATTACGCAAACTTTTTTTCTTTCTTCTCCCTAATACCTGCTGCTTCACAACTGGAATTCATTGCTTCAGGTCGCTTACGAACGAAGCATGCTTTGATGGAATGATTGATGTGATCCTCCACCCATTTTATCACCAGCGTCGACGCAGGGCGGCAGCAGGGAGACATTTTCATTCCTTCCCTAGCCGCTAGTTTCCCTAGCCGCTAGTTTTGGCTGGATTCCAGCCACATGCTGTTTGGTGTGGCAGAGCGGAACTGATGTTGGAGGAGGGCAGTGTTTGGTTCCGTGGTCAGGGGTCCATGCGTACAGGTTTCAGCAACGAGGAATCTTCACAAGGGGCACTCTGCCGTCACTGTCGTAGTCTGGCGATAGAATATGAGGAGTCTGGCATTCCATAACGCCTTGCTTGTGAGCCAGGCTTGCTATTGCACCGATTCCATCGTTGCCTTGCTGCTCTCACTCTTACCATACCTGTGTCGGACATGCATGCTGACCATACTTAATGCCTTGTCCAGTGTTATAATGTTTTGGCAGGTGTACATATTTTGATAACACCCTGTCCAGTGTACACCTTCAGGACTGCTTCGTTGAGGTGTACATGTATTCTATTTTTCCCTTGTGCAGCGTACACCTTTAGGACTGCTTCGTTGAGGTGTACATGTATTCTATTTTTGCCTGGTGCAGCGTACACCTTCAAGACTGCTTCGTTGAGGTGTACATGTATTCTATTTTTGCCCTGTGCAGCGTACACCTTCAGGACTGCTTCGTTGAGGTGTACATGTATTCTATTTTTGCCTGGTGCAATGTACACCTTTAGGACTGCTTCGTTGAGGTGTACATGTATTCTATTTTTGCCTGGAGCAGTGTACACCTTCAGGACTGCTTCGTTGAGGTGTACATGTATTCTATTTTTGCCCTTGTGCAGTCGTACACCTTCAGGACTGCTTCGTTGAGGTGTACATGTATTCTATTTTTGCCCTGTGCAGCGTACACCTTCAGGACTGCTTCGTTGAGGTGTACATGTATTCTATTTTTGCCCTGTGCAGCGTACACCTTCAGGACTGCTTTTCTGGGTGTATATATTCTCATGCTCCTTCCCAGCCATGCGTAATGTTTTTCTGTATCTCTGCTGCCCCTCCCAGCCCACCACGCCCAGAAACAGAGGGGAGGCTTCTCGTCTTTCTCACGCAAATTCAGCCGTCCCAAAACTCTCTCCGTCTCCGCGTTTCAAAAGAACCTGCCCAAGTCATCCAGTGAACCGATGAACCTACAGACTGATATCTCGCCAGGTAGAGGAGTGGAGTTAGACTAGACTGTTGTGCGATGCTTGTTGGATGGCGTCCTATTTTGCATTGTGCCATTTTCAGTTTGACGTGTTTTTATTTCAGAGCAGACTTTGAATCCTACTGCTGTGTGCTGAACATAGCTGCCTTTTGTTTTCTCTCTCTCTCTCTCTCTCTCCTCTCTCTCTCTCTCTCTCTCTCTCTCTCTCTCTCTCTCTCTCTCTCTTTGTTTTGTTGCCTGGAAAAGCCTCTGGAATTTTGGAAGTATATTTGCAGCTTTGGTTCTCTCTTTTGTGCGTACATCCATCCAGCATGTGTGCTTTGATCCTTGTGTGTGTGTGTGTGTGTATGTTGCGGTGTGTGTGTGTGTGTGTGTGTGTGTGTGTGTGTGTGTGTGTATATGTGTGAGTGTGTGCGTGTGTGTGTGTGTCGATGGGGCTGTGAGACTACAAACACGGTGAGTGTGTGTGTGTGAGTGAGTGTGCGCGTGCATGCGTGCGTGCGTGCATGCGTGCATGCGTGTGTGTGTATGCAGATATAGGGGTCCACTGTTACCTTTTATTTCAATCTTCAGCTTTGTTCTGTTGATAAGCTTTTATAATAACATCAGTCAAAGTAAAGTCCATAAACTTGTAACAGTATTGTATGGTGTATAACTGGTGTTTGTGCTGTCAGTGTATGCATGCATACAACAGTTGACTTTTTAAATTTATTTAATGTCCTTGAACTTCATATAAACCCT
Source organism: Alviniconcha marisindica (assembly GCA_018857735.1). Lineage (NCBI taxonomy): Eukaryota > Metazoa > Mollusca > Gastropoda > Provannidae > Alviniconcha > Alviniconcha marisindica. Next base: position 157,337 of record JABMCL010003926.1, on the reverse strand, counting down.
TGTGTGTGCAGAAGTAAAACTGTGCACACCAGAAATAATTGTGCAATGCTTATATGTGACCCATTCTCACCAAATGAGTCTAACTCGCAGCCGGCTTACTGTGCTACAGGCAAAAGCAGTCACTGTGGGTCTGTCTGGGTGTTTTCAGATTTTTATGAAATTGAAGTCTATATGCATTAAACTTTGGCGTGTTTGCACTGATATGCTCTGAAAAATTGAATAAATATGTTTAAAACACATTCGCCCTACCCGGCATCAATTTTGCCCATTTTAAGCCAAGAGCATGGGATTAAAAACATTAGCAAAATACATTAAAAGTTAACTAATGTTGAAATTTCAAGTCTCTTCAGGAGCCCCAATGTTTGATATGTTCCTGCGTGAAAATTGGTAAAGATTGGTACGTTTAAACCTCCCGTAGCTAAGGATTAAAGGAAAAACTTTAAAGCTGGTTTTCTCAAAATGGCCTCCGCCACACATGCAACCTTCAGAAACACGTCACATCCACATGTTTTGGGAGTAGAAACATGATTTAAGTATCAAAATAACAAGCGGAACTTGCAGATTTGAGACATGCATATATCTCAAATTGCCTAATTTTAAGTTAAGACTCATTTCGTGAGAACGGGTCACATTTGTGCTCTGAATACTACCAGGCTTTAAAATGTATCTGTGTTTGGATTGGGTAGTCCTTATGTTTTGTGATTGGGTAGTCCTTATGTTTTGTGATTGGGTAGTCCTTATGTTTTGTGATTGGGTAGTCCTTATGTTTTGTGATTGGGTAGTCCTTATGTTTTGTGATTGGGTAGTCCTTATGTTTTGTGATTGGGTAGTCCTTTTGTTTTCTGATTGGGTAGTCCTTATGTTTTCTGATTGGGTAGCCCTTTTGTTTTCTGATTGGGTAGTTCTTATGTTTTCTGATTGGGTAGTCCTTATGTTTTCTGATTGGGTAGTTCTTATGTTTTCTGATTGGATAGTTCTTATGTTAACCGGCAGTGATGCCTCTTTTATGGAGTGTATTAAATGTTCATAAAGTATTTCAGTTGCAAATATTAAGTGTGTGATTTGTATTGAGTGCATAATATGATGATCTACTTTGGGGCTTACTGCAGATATATTTGATAAAACACGTGAACATATTTTTAGCAGCACAATATGCTTGTGTTTTATAGCAAAGAAAACACCTTGATGAAGCAAAGAGGAAAGTTTGGTGTGACATGCAGTCAGTGTTTGTGATTTTAATTTTGGTGTAACAATATGGCATTTGCGATTTTAAACTTCTTTTTTTCTACACGAGTTTATCCTAATGATGATGCGTGATTAACAAAAAAAATTGACTCCTTGATGAACATATGACTTTGTAGAGGAGGTTTGCTTCTCATTTTGAGTGTGTGTTGGCGATGGCAGTGGGGTGGGAGTGGTCTGTCGCTTTTCTGCTGGTCTCTGCCTGTCTGTCTGTCTCCACATGCCTCAGACCTGTCCACACGCTACTAACGTCTTCCCTCCCTCCCTCCACCCTGTCACCTCCTACCCGTCCCCTCCCTCCACCCACAGTTCATCCCCCCACACACCCCCAAAACCACAGTGTCACCCTCCCTCCACCCACACATGTCACCCTCCCCACCCACACGTGTCACCCTCCCTCCACCCACACAGTGTCACCCTCCCTCCACCCACACTGTGTCACCCCCCCACACAGTGTCACCCTCCCTCCACCACACGTGTCACCCTCCCTCCACCCACCAGTGTCACCCTCCTCCACCCACACAGTGTCACCCTCCCTCCACCCACACTGTCACCCATCAGCAGCCCATACTAACGTTCTTCCCTCCCTCCACCCACACGTGTCACCTCTCCACCCACACAGTGTCACCCTTCCTCCACCCACACAGTGTCACCCTCCCTCCACCCACACAGTGTCACTCCCTCCCCCACACTGTCACCCTCCTCCACCCACACAGTGTCACCCCTCCACCCACACTGTCACCCTCCTCCACCCACACAGTGTCACTCCCTCCACCCACACTGTCACCCCCCTCCACAGTGTCACCCTCTCCACCAGTGTCACCCTCTCCACCACACAGTGTCACCCTCCCTCCACCCACACAGTGTCACCCTCCCTCCACCCACACAGTGTCACCCTCCCTCCACCCACACGTGTCACCCTCCCTCCACCCACACAGTGTCACCCTCCTCCACCCACACAGTGTCACCCTCCCTCCACCCACAGTGTCACCCTCAACTTCCCCTCCTCCACCCACACTGTCCCCCTCCTCCACCCACACAGTGTCACCCTCCCTCCACCCACACAATGTCACCCTCCCTCCACCCACACAGTGTCACCCTCCCTCCACCCACACAGTGTCACCCTCCCTCCACCCACACAGTGTCACCCTCCCTCCACCCACACAGTGTCACCCTCCCTCCACTGTCACCCTCTCCACACAGTGTCACCCTCTCACCCACACAGTGTCACCCTCCCTCCACCCACACAGTGTCACCTCCCCCACCACTTCACCCTCCCTCCACCCACACAGTGTCACCCTCCCTCCACCCACACAGTGTCACCCTCCCTCCACCCACACTGTCACCCTCCACCCACACAGTGTCACCCTCCTCCACCCACACAGTGTCACCCTCCCTCCACCCACACTGTCACCTCACAGACCCTTCTACTCCCCCCCCACCCACACTGTCACCCTCCTCCACCCACACATGTCACCCTTCCTCCACCCACACAGTGTCACCCTCCCTCCACCCACACAGTGTCACCCTCCCTCCACCCACACTGTCACCCTCCCTCCACCAGTGTCACCCTCTCCACCAGTGTCACCCTCTCCACCCACACAGTGTCACCCTCCCTCCACCCACACAGTGTCACCCTCCACCCACACTGTCACCTTTCCTCCACCCACATTGTCACCCTCCACCCACACAGTGTCACCCTCCCTCCACCCACACAGTGTCACCCTCCACCCACACAGTGTCACCCTCCCTCCACCCACACAGTGTCACCCTCCCTCCACCCACACATGTCACCCTCCCTCCACCCACACAGTGTCACCCTCCCTCCACCCACACAGTGTCACCCTCCCTCCACCCACACAGTGTCACCCTCCCTCCACCCACACAGTGTCACCCTCTCTCCACCCACACAGTGTCACCCTCCCTCCACCCCACACAGTGTCATGCACACCATGCAGCGCTCAACACGTTACTAACGTCTTCCCTCCCTCCACCCACACCATGCTGTCACCCTCCACCGACTTAAGCTTCACCCCCCTTGCTCCTCCACCTTAGCTAGTCTTCCTCTCCACCCACACATGCACGCCTCTCCACACTACTAACGCTGTCTCCCCTCCACCCACACCATGCAGCAGACCCTCCACACGTTACTAAGTCTTCCCTCCCCTCCACCCACACCATGCAGCAGACCCGTCCACACGTTAACTAACGTCTCTCTCCCCCCTGCCCACCCCAGAACCCGTCCACAGCAGCTCTCGCTCCCCTGCGCTCTCTACCCCAGCCAGCGCAGTCTCTCCCCTCTGCTGTCTTCTCTCCCCTGCCACCTCCGCTCTCCGCAGTCCTCTCTCCGGCTCTGACAGCAGCGCTCTCTCCCCGGGCGTGCTCCGACCCCTCTACCAAGCGCGTCTCTCCCCGGCTGGCTACAGACCGCGCAGCCTCGAAGTCTTCTGCACTCCCCTGCGGCTCTCTCCCCTCTGCTTGGCTTCTCTTTCTCTCTCCCTCTGCCTGTCTTCTCTCTCCCTCTGCTGTCTTCTCTCTCCCTCTGCCTGTGTTCTCTCTCCCTCTGCCATGCGTCTCTCTCCCTCTGCTTGGCTTCTCTCTCCCTCTGCTGGTCTTCTCTCTCCCTCTGTCTCTCCTCTGCCTGTGCTTCTCTCTCCCTCTGCTGGTTTCCTTCTCTCCTCCCTCTGCTTGTCTTCTCTCTCCCTCTGCCTGTGTTCTCTCTCTCTCTGCTTCTCTCTCTCCTCTGCCTCGCTTCTCTCTCCCTTCTGGCTTCTCTCTCCTCTGCTGTCTTCTCTCTCCCTCTGCCTGTTTCTCTCTCCCTGCCTGCTGTGTCTCTCTCTCCCTCTGCTTGCTTCTCTCTCTCTCTGCTGTCTTCTCTCTCCTCTGCCTGTCTTCTCTCTCCCTCTGCTGTCTTCTCTCTCCCTCTGCTGCTCTCTCTCTCTGTTTGTCTTCTCTCTCCCTCTGCGCTGTTTCTCTCTCCTCTGCTGTCTTCTCTCTCTCTCTCTGCTTGTCTTCTCTCTCCCTCTGCTTGTCTTCTCTCTCCCTCTGCTTGTCTTCTCTCTCCCTCTGCTGTCTTCTCTCTCCTCTGCTTGTCTTCTCTCTCTCTCTCCTGCTGTTTCTCTCTCTCTCTGCCTGTTTCTCTCTCCCTCTGCTTGTCTTCTCTCTCTCTCTGCTCGTCTTCTCTCTCTCTTGCCTGTGTTCTCTCTCCCTCTGCTTGTCTTCTCTCTCTCTGTGCTTGTCTTCTCTCTCTCTCTCTGCTCGTCTTCGCTCTCTTGCTGCTGTGTTCTCTCTCCCTCTCTGTCTCTCTCTCTCTGCTTGTCTTCTCTCTCTCTCGTCGTCTTCTCTCTCCTTCTTGTCTTCTCTCTCTCCTGCTTGTCTTCTCTCTCTCTCTGCTTGTCTTCTCTCTCTCTGTGCTCGTCTTCTCTCTCTCTCTGCTTGTCTTCTCTCTCCCTCTGCTTGTCTTCTCTCTTCTCTCTCCCTCTGCTTGTCTTCTCTCTCCCTCTGCTTGTCTTCTCTCTCTCTCTGCCTGTGTTCTCTCTCTCTCTGCTTGTCTTCTCTCTCTCTGTTGCTGTTTCTCTCTCTCTCGTGCCTGTGTTCTCTCCCCTCTCTTGTCTCTCTCTCCTCTGCTTGTCTTCTCTCCTCTGCTGTCGTCTCTCCTCTCTGCTTGTCTTCTCTCTCCTCTGTCGTCTTCTCTCTCTCTGCTTGTTCTCTCTCTCTCTGCTTGTCTTCTCTCTCTCTGCTTGTCGTTCTCTCTCTCTGCTTGTCTTCTCTCTCTCTCTGCCTGTGTTCTCTCTCCCTCTGCTTGTCTTCTCTCTCTCTCTGCTTGTCTTCTCTCTCTCTCTGCTCGTCTTCTCTCTCTCTCTGCTTGTCTTCTCTCTCTCTGCTCGTCTTCTCTCTCTCTGTGCCTGTGTTCTCTCTCCCTCTGCTTGTCTTCTCTCTCCCTCTGCTCGTTCTCTCTTCTCCTCTCTCGCTTGTCTTTCTCTCTCTCTGCCTGTGTTCTCTCTCTCTCCCTCTGCTTGTCTTCTCTCTCTCTGTGCTCTGTCTTCTCTCTCCCTCTGCTCTCTTCTTCTCTCTCGCTTGTCTTCTCTCTCTCTCTGCTGTCTTCTCTCTCCCTCTGCTTGTCTTCTCTCTCTCTCTGCTTGTCTTCTCTCCTCTCTGCTCGTCTTCTTCTCTCTGTGTGCCTGTGTTCTCTCTCTCTCTCTGCTTGTCTTCTCTCTCTCTCTGCTCGTCTTCTCTCTCCCTCTGCTTGTCTTTTCTCTCTGTGTGCCTGTGTTCTCTCTTCTCTCTCCCTCTGCTTGTCTTCTCTCTTCTCTCTCCCTCTGCTTGTCTTCTCTCTCTCTGTGCCTGTGTTCTCTCTTCTCTCTCCCTCTGTGCTTGTCTTCTCTCTCTCTGTGCCTGTGTTCTCTCTTCTCTCTCCCTCTGCTTGTCTTCTCTCTCCTCTGCCTGTGTTCTCTCTTCTCTCTCCCTCTGCTTGTCTCTTCTCTCTCCTGTGCCTGTGTTCTCTCTTCTCTCTCCCTCTTGCTTGCTCTTTCTCTCTCCTCTTGCCTGTGTTCTCTCTTCTCTCTCCCTCTGCCTGTGTTCTTCTTCTCTCTCCCTCTGCTGTGTTCTCTCTTCTCTCTCCCCTGCTGTGTTCTTCTCTCTCCCTCTGCCTGTGTTCTTCTTCTCTCTCCCTCTGCCTGTGTTCTCTCTTCTCTCTCCCTTTGTCTGTGTTCTCTCTTCTCTCTCCCTCTGCCTGTGTTCTCTCTTCTCTCTCTCTCTCTGCCTGTGTTCTCTCTTCTCTCTCCCTTTGCCATGTTCTCTCTTCTCTCTCCCTATGCCTGTGTTCTCTCTTCTTTCTCCCTCTGCCTGTGTTCTCTCTTCTCTCTCCCTCTGTCTGTGTTCTCTCTTCTCTCTCCCTCTGTGTTCTCTCTTCTCTCTCCCTTTGTCTGTGTTCTCTCTTCTCTCTCCCTTTGTCTGTGTTCTCTCTTCTCTCTCCCCCTGTGTTCTCTAGTCTCTCTCCTCTGTCTATGTTTTCTCTTCTCTCTCCGTCTGCCATCACCCTTGACCTTGAACACCCCTTGACCCTGACCAGGTGTGTCCGCCATTACCCTTGACCCTGACCACCCTGACCACCCCTTGACCTTGACCACCCCTTGACCCTGACCAGGTGTGTCCACCATCACCCTTGACCTTGACCAGGTGAGTCCACCATCACCCTTGACCCTGACCAGGTGTGTCCACCATCACCCTTGACCCTGACCAGGTGAGTCCACCATCCCCTTCTCCCCTGACCCTGACCAGGTGTGTCCATCACCCTTGACCCTGACCATCCCTTGACCCTGACCAGGTGTGTCCACCATCACCCTTGACCCTGACCATCCCTTGACCCTGACCAGGTGTCCACCATCACCCTTGACCTTGACCACCCCTTGACCCTGACCAGGTGTGTCCACCATCACCCTTGACCTTGACCAGGTGTGTCCACCATCACCCTTGACCCTGACCATCCCTTGACCCTGACCAGGTGTATCCGCCATCTGACCTGTGGGCTTGTTGTTTCAGGAGCAGGAGCTTCATCAGCAGATCAGCAACCTGCAGGGCCAGCTGAACGACCGCGAGGCCATGTGCCGCTACTGCGCCAGCAAACTGGACGTCCACATCGGTAAGGGTCAGCAAAATGGATGTCCACATCGGTAAGGGTCAGCGAAGTGGATGTCCACATCGGTAAGGGTGACCCAGCAAAGTGGACATCCACATTGGTAAGGGTGACCCAGCAAACTGGATGTCCACATCGGTAAGGGTGACCCAGCAAACTGGACGTCCACATTGGTAAGGGTGATCCAGCAAACTGGATGTCCACATCAGTAAGGGTGACCCAGCGAACTGGATGTCCACATCAGTAAGGGTGACCCAGCGAACTGGATGTCCACATCAGTAAGGGTGACCCAGCAAACTGGATGTCCACATGGGTATGGGTGACCCAGCAAACTGGATGTCCACCTGGGTATGGGTGACCCAGCAAACTGGATGTCCACATGGGTATGGGTGACCCAGCAAACTGGATGTCCACCTGGGTATGGGCGACCCAGCAAACTGGATGGCCACCTGGGTATGGGCGACCCAGCAAACTGGATGTCCACCTGGGTATGGGCGACCCAGCAAACTGGATGTCCACCTGGGTATGGGTGACCCAGCAAACTGGATGTCCACCTGGGTATGGGTGACCCAGCAAACTGGATGTCCACCTGGGTATGGGTGACCCAGCAAACTGGATGTCCACCTGGGTATGGGTGACCCAACCAGTCATCAGAGGGATGCACTGCACCATTGTTACGCTCAGTCTCCGCTGCCTTGTACCACCATCTCAAAGAGGAGACTACCCTTTTGTACGGCATGCACACCTTTTTTCCCTGTCAGAATGAAATTTCTGGGCAGAATACCACCCTCACCCCCCTTGCAAAAGAATGGGTGTGACCCTCGCCAGCAGAGTGAGGGGTTAGAGGGGTGCAGGCTCTGTTCACCTGGACAGATGGGCAGAACTGGCAGTTACTACGTGTAGAAGCGGAGGGAGCGGGTTGGCTGTACTAAGCCAGTTGATGATTGTTGACAGTGGTTGCTGACTCCCACTGCTCCACACACCCACACCCACCCACAGAAACACCCACTCACCACCCACACAAACACACCCTTGTGCATGTACACATACACACACACACACAGGTGTCTAAGACCGTGGACCGTGCTGTTGCAGGACGGCTGCAGGACGATCTGTCCAAGCAGCAGCTGGACACAGAAGATGAAATCATGGTTTCCTTGGCGGGAATCAAATTGGTGAGCAACTTGCTCTTTTGTCCACCCGCCCCTCTCACCTGCCCACCTCCACTCGCCTCTTCTCTCTCTCTCTCTTCTCTGTCTCTGTCTCTGTCTGTCTGTCTGTCTCTGTCTCATCTCTGTCTCTGTTTTTTCTCTTTGTCCACCCACCCCTCTCACCTGCCCACCTCCACTCTCCTCTTCTCTCTCTCTCTTCTCTGTCTCTGTCTTTTCTCTTTGTCCACCCACCCCTCTCACCTGCCCACCTCCACTCGCCTCTTCTCTCTCTCTCTTCTCTGTCTCTGTCTGTCTGTCTGTCTGTCTCTGTCTCTTCTCTGTCTCTGTTTTTTCTCTTTGTCCACCCACCCCTCTCACCTGCCCACCTCCACTCTCCTCTTCTCTCTCTCTCTTCTCTGTCTCTGTCTTTTCTCTTTGTCCACCCACCCCTCTCACCTGCCCACCTCCACTCGCCTCTTCTCTCTCTCTCTTCTCTGTCTCTGTCTCTGTCTGTCTGTCTGTCTGTCTCTGTCTCTTCTCTTTCTCTGTCTTTTCTCTTTTGTCCACCCACCCCTCTCGCCTGCCCACCTCCGCTCTCCTCTTCTCTCTCTCTCTTCTCTTTCTCTGTCTTTTCTCTTTGTCCACCCACCCCTCTCACCTGCCCACCTCCACTTGCCTCTTCTCTGTCTTCTGTCTGTCTCTGTCTGTCTGTCTGTCTGTCTGTCTTCTTCTCTGTCTCTGTTTTTTCTCTTTGTCCACCCACCCCACCCCTCTCACCTGCCCAGCTCCACTTTCCTCTTCTCTCTCTCTTTTCTCTCTGTGTCTCTGTCTCTGTCTGTCTGTCTGTCTGTCTGTCTCTCTTCTCTGTCTCTGTTTTTTCTCTTTGTCCGCCCACTCCTCTCACCTGCCCACCTCCACTTGCCTCTTCTCTGTCTTCTGTCTGTCTCTGTCTCTGTCTGTCTGTCTGTCTTCTCTCTTCTCTGTCTCTGTTTTTTCTCTTTGTCCACCCACCCCACCCCTCTCACCTGCCCACCTCCACTTTCCTCTTCTCTCTCTCTTTTCTCTCTGTGTCTCTGTCTCTGCTGTCTGTCTGTCTGTCTCTCTTCTCTGTCTCTGTTTTTTCTCTTTGTCCACCCGCCCCTCTCACCTGCCCACCTCCACTTTCCTCTTCTCTGTCTTCTGTCTGTCTCTGTCTCTGTCTGTCTGTCTGTCTGTCTCTCTTCTCTGTCTCTGTTTTTTCTCTTTGTCCACCCACCCCACCCCTCTCACCTGCCCAGCTCCATTTCCTCTTCTCTCTCTCTTTTCTCTCTGTGTCTCTGTCTCTCTCTGTGTGTCTGTCTGTCTGTCTGTCTCTCTTCTCTGTCTCTGTTTTTTCTCTTTGTCCACCCACCCCACCCCTCTCACCTGCCCACCTTCACTTTCCTCTTCTCTCTCTCTCTTCCCTCTGTGTCTCTGTCTCTCTCTCTGTGTCTGTCTGTCTGTCTGTCTGTCTCTCTTCTCTGTCTCTGTCTTTTCTCTTTGTCCACCCACCCCTCTCACCTGTCCACCTTCACTTTCCTCTTCTCTCTCTCTTCTCTATCTCTGTCTTTTCTCTTTGTCCAAAAAACCCCTCTCACCTGCCCACCTTCACTTTCCTCTTCTCTGTCTCTGTCTCTTTCTCTCTCTCTCTCTGCCTGCCTGCCTGCCTGTCTGTCTTTGTGTCTCTGTCTGTCTGTCTTTGTGTTGTCTCTGTCTCAGGTAGACATGGTGCTTAACGTCCACAGAAACCATAAGGCTTATTAGGGACGGGGAAAAGTGGAGGGGGGGGGGGGGGGGGGTATGGAGGTGGGGGAAGAGGGAGATTATATACCTATCGCTACACTGTCTCCACCAGAATGATTTCTGTATTAAGATGGGCAGCGACGAGAGCCATTTTAATGTTTCAGTAGGAAGTGATGGACAAAGTCGCAAGATGAAGAGAAAGGAGAGCCGAAGCGGTATCAAACCGAGGTCCCTCTGCTTACCAGCCTTACGCCTTACCGCTGGGCCAAACCGGCTGACGGATCTCAGTCTCTGTCTCTCTTATACATTGTTGCATGTGAATAATTCATGGTGTCAGAGTGTGATCATTTTTCAGTTTGTGACATTGTCAGATTGTTGAAGTGTTATTCTGAAATTCATTAAACAACTCTCACTTAATTGACTTTCACTTAATCTCACTCATTGACAACTCTCACTTAATGACCTATATAGACTTGAAATACTGTGCAGATAGATGGGTTCCTAGGCAAGTTTCACTTACAGACTTGAAATGCTGGGTTTTGTTGCAGGTGAGAGATGTGCTGAATGGAACATTGCGGTTCTCACGCAGCATACTGGAGGATGAAGGGGAGATCAGCATCAGTGATAACCACTACCAGCAGGTTGCTTCCCCTGGCTCGGACTTGACCGAGGCATCAAACATGGCCTTCAGCAGCATTGACAGCAGCAAAAAGTAGGTTGTGGGTTTAAAAAAAATCAATAAAAAAAATCTGTGATTCCTTTTTTCTACCAGGTGTCGTAAGCATGCTATCGCAGCGTGGACCTGTTGCTGCTGTATTAGTGGCTAGTGTCGCCCCTACTATCATTATTCTGTCAGCAGGACCAACAACATCATCATCAGCAGCATCACAGTGTTCTGCTTCTCCTTGTCATCACTGACAAGATGTCTGATTAGCTGGCCCCTGCATTGCTAAGCCCTAGTGGATAAAAACTGTGAAAATAAAGTCATTGTTCCACAGTGCTTTAACTGAGAAAATGATGATTTCTCATTTTTATCGCCATGAAGAGATGAAAGCTTTGTCAAGTTGGCTGTCTCGTTCGTCCCAGATCAAAAAGAAATCAGTTGTATTATTAGGGTTACTGCTACTTTCCACGTTAAATCCTTTGAAACAACAACAACAGCAAAACCATTTTTTTGTGGCAGGAACATCCCTCCCTTGCAGTCCAAGGAGAGACGAGGGCGACTGTTTTACATGAGTAGCGGAGAGACCTCATCGGCGGCAGAATCACCGGAGTCCTTCAACGGCACTGGTGGCGCGGGTCTTCCTTCGCGCCTCTCCGACACTGCCACCAACTCGGAATACGAACTCGGTGACTTTCCCAAGAGACGCTCCGCAAGCTTTGGCGGGAAGGGGGGTCACTCTGCAGCACTGGCGGATGGGCGAGAGTCGACGACGGAGACGCTGAGCCAGGCGAGCAGCTGTGGTGCCAGTGGTTTGCAGGGCAGTGACATCATGGAGGACTCGCCCAACCCGCTGTACTACAAGGAATGGACCGATGACGTAGCTTAGCCGCTCTGGACCAGAAACTATGGCCTGAAGACAGCACTTGGCTCCTTGCACCGTGCGGACAGTGGTTTGCTGCTCTGTCCCACAAACAATGGGCTTTAGCTGCTCTGTTCCACAAACAGTGGGCTTTAGCTGCTCTGTTCCACAAACAATGGGCATTAGCTGCTCTGTTCCACAAACAATGGGCTTTAGCTGCTCTGTCCACAAACAATGGCATTAGCTGCTCTGTCCCACAAACAATGGGCTTTAGCTGCTCTGTTCCACAAACAATGGGCTTTAGCTGCTCTGTTCCACAAACAATGGGCTTTAGCTGCTCTGTTCCACAAACAGTGGGCTTTAGCTGCTCTGTTCCACAAACAATGGGCATTAGCTGCTCTGTTCCACAAACAATGGGCTTTAGCTGCTCTGTTCCACAAACAATGGGTTTTAGCTGCTCTGTTCCACAAACAATGGGCTTTAGCTGCTCTGTTCCACAAACAATGGGCTTTAGCTGCTCTGTTCCACAAACATGGCTTTAGCTGCTCTGTTCCACAAACAATGGGCTTTAGCTGCTCTGTTCCACAAACAATGGGCTTTAGCTGCTCTGTTCCACAAACAATGGGCTTTAGCTGCTCTGTCCTACAAAGAATGGATTTGATTTTAGCTGCTATGTTCTGCAAAGATGGATTTTAGCTGCTCTATCCTGCAAAGAATCGATTTTAGCTGCTGTATTCTGCAAAGAATGGATTGAGGATGTGTGTTTTTTCAAGCTTATTGCTGTTCCTTGGCCTTCTGTCAGTGCCCTTGAGTCTAGTTTTTAGTGATGGTCAGGATTGACCCATTCCTTTGTGCCACATAGAACGGGCAGAGGATGTGTTGCCACATAGAACGGGCAGAGGACGTGTTGCCACATAGAACAGACTGAAGATGTGTTGCCACATAGAACAGGCTGAAGATGTGTTGCCACATAGAACGGGCAGAGGACGTGTTGCCACATAGAACAGACTGAAGATGTGTTGCCACATAGAACAGACTGAAGATGTGTTGGCACATAGAACAGGCTGAAGATGTGTTGCCACGTAGAACAGGTTGAGGATGTGTTGCCATGTAGAACAGGCTGAGGATGTGTTGCCACATAGAACAGGCTGAAGATGTGTTGCCATATAAAACAGGCTGAAGATGTGTTGCCACATAGAACAGACTGAGGATGTGTTGCCACATAGAACAGGCTGAGGATGTGTTGCCACATAGAACAGGCTGAGGATGTGTTGCCACATAGAACAGGCTGAAGATGTGTTGCCACGTAGAACAGGCTGAGGATGTGTTGCCACATAGAACAGGCTGAAGATGTGTTGCCATATAAAACAGGCTGGAGATGTGTTGCCACATAGAATGGGCTGAGGATGTGTTGCCACATAGAACAGGCTGAGGATGTGTTGCCACATAGAACAGGCAGAGGATGTGTTGCCACATAGAATGGGCAGAGGGTGTGTTGCCACATAGAACAGGCTGAAGATGTGTTGCCACATAGAACAGGCTGAAGATGTGTTGCCACATAGAATGGGCATAGGATGTGTGCTTTCTGAAGATGAATGGGCCAAGTTTTCAGTGGCATGGAAAACTTTGCCAGCTCCCTGCGCCATGGAGAATGAGTGGCTGGCTGATTGCATATCCTGGAAAACAACCTGCCAGCTGTCTTCACCCGAGAGAGTTTTCTAGCTTTTAGTTATGTGGAAGACATGACCTCACTGTCCCTCTTTGCTTCCACACAACCACACTGTCTCTCTGCTTCCACATGACCACACTGTCTCTCTTTGTTTCCACACAACCACACTGTCTCTCTTTGCTTCCACACGACCACACTGTCTCTCTTTGTTTCCACACGACCACACTGTCTCTCTTTGTTTCCACACGACCACACTGTCTCTCTTTGTTTCCACACGACCACACTGTCTCTCTTTGTTTCCACACGACCACACTGTCCTCTTTGTTTCCACACGACCACACTGTCTCTCTTTGTTTCCACACGACCACACTGTCTCTCTTTGCTTCCACACGACCACACTGTCTCTCTTTGCTTCCACACGACCACACTGTCCCTCTTTTTTTCCACACGACCACACTGTCCCTCTTTGTTTCCACACGACCACACTGTCCCTCTTTGCTTCCACACAACCACACTGTCTCTCTTTGTTTCCACACGACCACACTGTCCCTCTTTGTTTCCACACGACCACACTGTCTCTCTTTGTTCCACACGACCACACTGTCTCTCTTTGTTTCCACACGACCACACTGTCTCTCTTTGTTTCCACACAACCACACTGCCTCTCTTTGTTTCCACACGACCACACTGTCTCTCTTTGTTTCCACACGACCACACTGTCTCTCTTTGCTTCCACACGACCACACTGTCCCTCTTTGTTTCCACACGACCACACTGTCCCTCTTTGTTTCCACACGACCACACTGTCCCTCTTTGTTCCACACGACCACACTGTCTCTCTTTGTTTCCACACGACCACACTGTCTCTCTTGTTCCCCCCCTTTCCGACACGACCACACTGTCCCTCTTTGTTTCCACACGACCACACTGTCCCTCTTTGTTTCCACACGACCACACTGTCTCTCTTTGTTTCCACACGACCACACTGTCTCTCTTTGTTTCCACACGACCACACTGTCTCTCTTTGTTTCCACACGACCACACTGTCTCTCTTTGTTTCCACACGACCACACTGTCTCTCTTTGTTTCCACACGACCACACTGTCTCTCTTTGTTTCCACACGACCACACTGTTCCACTGTTCCCCTTTGAAAAGGGCCAGATATTATTATTTCCTAGTTTTGTCACCTGAAGTACTCACCAATTTCCGTTACCATGCAGAACAGGCAGACAACATAACCTAGCCATTGTTTAGTAAGAAGACTCACCAACTCTGTTGACTGGAAACCTTTCACAGAAATTGGCTAGTTTTCAGAAAGCAGGCCAGTTTTAATGCAGCGTATTCAGTGACTTTGCATTGTGGGTTGCCACTCAGACCTACCTCGCATGCCTCGCTTCTTTCTCGATCCCAGTCAGCTGATGAATATTTTGGAAGCGGGGAACATTTTCTGACGTGAACGTTTTGGTTAAAAGTAAGATCCATCATTTTGAGAGAGACAGAAGAGGAAGTTGGACATCATGCTGCTGTTGGTAACCGGGAGGCAGAAGTGGAATGATTGTTTGTTTACTGGTCGTTATGATAGTTTATTGGTCATTGTGATAGTTTATTGTCATTCAGTTTACTGGTCTTTCTGATGGTTTATTGGTCATTCAATTTATTGGTCATACACGGACTTTACAGTAAAAAGAACTGGTGATCACAAAAGGTGCGTTTTGAAACTTAGCAGGACCTTGTGTTGAATGAAGTGGTAAGCTTGGAAGTGGCTTAATTCACATTGATGCTTGACACATGACACATTTGCATTTAGTATCTCTAACTGTGTGTGGTGATTGTCCAAATGGTTAAGTAGTTCAGTTGCCATAAGAAGGTAATTGCTTATGTGTTGCTAATGTGCATGTTAATCTTGTGAGGGATATGGCAAATTTTGGTACATGTACTTGTGAAGGAGAAAGCGAACTTTGCTACATATATAAGAGTAATTGGATCTTTGTAAGCCAGTTGTGAGAAAATGAATTTTGCTACACGTAAGAGTAATCGGATCTTTGTAAGCCAGTTGTCCAAAATCTGAAATCCCTTCTGCCGCCTGTGTTTTGGCATCACGGATCCTTGCAGCCAGTGTAATTCTTCAGACCAGTGTGTACTGTCTGCATAAATTTACACAGGAGTGAGCAGTTCTCAGAGCAGCTACCATTGTTTTAAGGCTGGCCAAGGCTCAGCGTGGCTCACTGCCAGCCTGGGACACTGTCGTAAACCATACTGCTGAACCAGGGGTCAGTCTTCAGGTCACTACACATTTCAACGTGTGCATGCGCAGTGGCAAAGGCCAAAGCTACAAAGGTTCTGAAAGTCCTGAAGCTGCAGGCTGCCTGTTTGTCAGCCAGGCATGGAGCTGCTCAGTGGCTGCTGGCCTGATGCTGTGACAAACAGGAGCTGCTCGCTGGCTGCTGGCCTGATGCTGTGACAAACAGGAGCTGCTCGCTGGCTGCTGGCCTGATGCTGTGACAAGCAGGAGCTGCTCAGTGGCTGCTGGCCTGATGCTGTGACAAGCAGGAGCTGCTCAGTGGCTGCTGGCCTGATGCTATGACAAGCAGGAGCTGCTCAGTGGCTGCTGGCCTGATGCTATGACAAGCAGGAGCTGCTCAGTGGCTGCTGGCCTGATGCTATGACAAGCAGGAGCTGCTCAGTGGCTGCAGATGCTGAGGAGCTGTCCATGGTGGCCAGGGCTGCCAGTGGAGCAGGGTGTCCATGCAGTCCGTCAGGAAGGGTGCAGCTGACGGTGATCAGGAAGGGTGCAGCTGACGGTGATCAGGAAGGGTGGTGCTGACGGTGATCAGGAAGGGTGCAGCTGACAGTGATCAGGAAGGGTGCAGCTGACGGTGATCAGGAAGTGGTGCTGACGGTGATCAGGAAGGGTGCAGCTGACGGTGATCAGGAAGGGTGCAGCTGACGGTGATCAGGAAGGGTGCAGCTGACGGTGATCAGGAAGGGTGCAGCTGACGGTGATCAGGAAGGGTGCAGCTGACGGTGATCAGGAAGGGTGGTGCTGACGGTGATCAGGAAGGGTGGTGCTGACGGTGATCAGGAAGGGTGCAGCTGACGGGTGATCAGGAAGGGTGGTGCTGACGGTGATCAGGAAGGGTGGTGCTGACGGTGATCAGGAAGGGTGCAGCTGACGGTGATCAGGAAGGGTGGTGCTGACGGTGATCAGGAAGGGTGGTGCTGACGGTGATCAGGAAGGGTGCAGCTGACGGTGATCAGGAAGGGTGGTGCTGACGGTGATCAGGAAGGGTGCAGCTGACGGTGATCAGAGTGTGTAAATGAGGGTGCACTGACTGCTGTGTGTCAAGGTGCTGTGTGTGTTTGTTGACAACCATGGCAGTTACCTTGTGGCCAGGAGAGAGAGCCAGATTTGGCCACTGACGCAGGATCTGACAACGGTGTGGTGGCACACACGTTTGACAGATTTTCCGAAATGTTTTTCTCTCTCCCTCACCTGACACACGTTTGAGAGATTTTCCTCTTTTTTTTCCTTCTCTCCCTCACCTAATGACCAAACTAGCCTCTCCAATGAATGAGAATTCCCAGAAAGATGATGATTCTGAACTGTTGAGAAAGAAAAAAAAGGGCTGAAAGTGATGTGTCTCATCTGTGCATGCTGACTGGCTGATTGTGGCCTGTTATTCCGATCTTGGCAAAACGTTAACATCCGTCTCGGTTGGCCAGGTGATGGCTGCAGGACCGTTTGCCCAGAGTGTTGTGTTGTGGGGTTGTCGATCTTGGTGGAGTGGCATTCAAGGAGGCAGAGCAGGCCGCACTTTGATCTGATTGGCCAACAACAGCAGACATTTCTGTCACAACAGTGGCCAGAGCCGTTGACCACAACAGATGCTAAACATGATGTTCACGCCTGTTGTTCCATGGTTTCCTGGTGAGCTTATTTCTTCCTGTCCTTCAATTTACACACAGTATGGCTTGTCTGTGCAACGTACTGCCACATCCGTGTGTGTGCCACGTCTGTGTGTGTGCCACATCTGTGTATGTGTGTGCCACATCTCTGTGTGTATGTGTGCCACATCTGTATTAATGTAACTGCATAATGCGAAGAGCACAAGGAGCTTGAGGAGCTTGAAAATTTAATGCTGCTGCTGTATGCGTGTCGTGTGTACTGGCAGTGAAATGTCTGAGCTGGTGCTATTCTAGATTGATGCCACTTTAAAAACACAACAACACAAAAAACGCTGCTGAAGTACTGCAGATGCAAATTTGGGCCTACTGTTGAACTGGAGCAGGTTGCTGGCTTGCAAGGTTGCCGGCAGGACGGAAGTATCTAGCTTACGGTCCGTGGCAACGACCGCTGTATCCTGCAGAGTGTCAGAATGTCAGCGTGCAAGCTGCTCGTCGGTTGGAAGTTCTGCGTGTGCGTTCACAAGGGAGAGTCGCCTTTCTGTCCATGTGTGTGGATTCCCATGCTGCATTTGTGTTTCCCCGTCCTGTGTTTGTGTTTTCCCCATGTGTTTGTGTTTCGCCATTCTGTGCGTGTTTCCCCATTCTGTGTTTAAACTGCATTTGTAGATTTGACGGGGTAGGGTTTTTAGATACAAGAAGGGTTTTAGATCTGTGTCCTGACATGTGTCAGCGTTTGTTCATCCTGAGGTCACCCTGTACAACTGAACTGACAGGGCGTCGAAGACCCAATTGTCAACTGTAATATATATATATATATATATATATATATATATATATATAGCTTTCAAACCTCCTGTCCATGGCCCCACAGAGACAAAGAGGATGGAAAGAAGAAAGAATCTTCTGGGTGGACACCCCCACCCCCATGAGAAATGGAAGAAGAAAAATAGACATCAGTGTTTAAGGTTGACCCCCTTTTTCTGTGGAGAAGGAAGATGGTGAATAACGGTGGTATGGGGTGGACAGCTGAGGTGGAGAAGGAAGACGGTGAATAACGGTGGTATGGGGTGGACAGCTGAGGTGGAGAAGGAAGACGGTGAATAACGGTGGTATGGGGTGGACAGCTGAGGTGGAGAAGGAAAAGGGGGGACACTGAGGTGGGAGAAACGGTGAATAACGGTGGTATGGGGTGGACAGCTGAGGTGGAGAAGGAAGACGGTGAATAACGGTGGTATGGGGTGGACAGCTGAGGTGGGAAAGTGCACTGAGGGAGAGCACTTGGTGCGGAGGGTTTTTCAAGCCTGTGTTCAGCGACACGACCTGCTGGGCTGCTGCTAATGAGGATGATGTTACCCCACACATGGACTTCATTCAAGCAGCAGAGGTAGAGTGGTTTTCTGCGACAGGCCCCGCCCCCTGACAGCTTTGTTGTTACTCCACTACAGCCGTTTGCTTGTTTAGCTGGCAGTTCACCCAAAGGAAACCACCTAAGGAATCCGTGAGAAATCTTACACTTCAGGTATAGGTGGTGGTTGTTGCCCATTGGGTTTTCTTCTTCTTCTTCTTTTTTTAGCTTGCAATGGGCTGGACTTCCTGTGCTATCATGCCTTTTGCTAAGTTTTTATGCTAGTGTTTGCAAGTTGGTCAGCTTTTATTTATTTTATCAGGGGGTGGGTGGGGTGGGGGGTGTTCGGTTCTGAGATCTTGGATGAGGAGACTTTTTAGCAAAAGTCTTGGATGAGGAAATTTTATGCTGTGCAATGTGCAGTGCTAGCAACAGAGGAAGAAAGCACCAAGCACCAAACTTGTTTATGCTCAAAAGCTACGCTGCTTGTGTTGAACTGTCAGCCTTGATGTGTACCTGTGCCTGCTTTCATCATGCATGTAAGTGTGGGTGTGTGGGTGTGGGTGTGTGTGGGTGTGTGTGGGTGTGGGTGTGTGTGTGAGAGAGAGAGAGTGTGTGGTGTGTGTGTGCGCGCGCGCGAGAGAGGGAGAGAGAGAGGGAGAGAGAGAGAGAGAGAGAGAGAGAGAGAGAGAGAGAGAGAGAGAGAGGAGGAGAGAGAGAGAGAGAGAGAGAGAGAGAGAGAGAGAGAGAGAGAGAGAGAGAGAGAGAGAGATGATTTGAAACTGTTACTAGTTTGAGTAGTTATTACATCATTTTTTCTTTCTTCCTTCCTTTCAGTTATTAGTAGGTACACTTATGCCACTGAAGAGACGGTAAACAGAAAGTCAGAGGAACGTGTTCTGAACTCTGATCACATGCCTTAGTGGACCTAGAAATACTTAGAGCTTGCCATTTGTATTACTCCCTCACTTACGGTTACTCCCATATGTTGTTATATTGCTTTGTTATTGTTGAATCATGGACATAGGAAGTGTGATAATTGTTGGTAATAGTTAACTTGTAAACCTCTTTTTAGGGGTATTTTTTTCTGCCCGTTTTTTTTCTTTCTTCTGCATATAATTCAGTGTGTTAAAGTGTGATTTTTTTCTCCTCAGTTTGTGACGTTATCAAATTTGTTTTCTATTTTGTAATATGTTTTGCAGGGAATGTGAACCACTGTGGATCACTTACTGTGTAAATAGAACTGTCAAGAGATTTACAAACGACCATTCCAAACTACTCTGAAAATATTGTCAATTATGTTCCACTACATTGTGATTCATTTATGATGTGTGTGTGTGTATACAGAATACTCAAAATGTGATTGTAATGTGAGACAAAATATATCTTCAGACAGGACAGCAGAAAGAATAGGTAGTCATATTAGTAATCAATAATAATCTGACATTTTTCAACTTCCCCCCAGTAACCCTTCATGATGACCTTCACACTCCATCCCCTGCCTCCTCCCCCCCCCCCCCCCCCCCCCCCCCGACCCACACACACTTGGCATCGCCCTACAAAATCCTAATTTACACTCAAGAGCCCTCACAAGACAAACACACATGCACACACCCGCACACATTCACACACACACACACACACACACACACACACACACACACACACACACGCACACACACACACAAACACAAACACACGTGCGCACGCGTGCGCATTCACACACACACACACACACATATACACACACACAAATCCTAATTTACACTCAAGAGCCCTCACAACACAAACACATGTGATGAACATAGTGCTTGAATTAATGTTCAAAGCCGATTATTGTTTGTTTTTTACTCTGGGAAAGTATGCCGTCATGTTAGCAGTTCTTGGAAGCGGTTCAACAGGGATCGTCCCAACTGCGCAGGATGGTGACCTCTGTGGAGCTGTTACGTTTCCGCCGGGGGTCAGCGGGTGGGGCATTTGCAAGGTGCCGGGAGAATGATGAAAAACTCAAGTCATAGTTTCCTGTTTTGAATGCCAGTCCACTCAGCAGCTTAAATCGTTCTGTTGTAGTTAATGACTCGTATTTGTGTCAATTGTTACATTCCATTTTTGTTTTTCTTGCTGCCCTTAGGAGAATGGACAATATTGGTGATGACTGATCTAGAGCAAGTGTAGAGTGTGTATTTGCTTTCCCTGTGCGATGGTTCTCAAGGTCGTTACCAGTCTCAGCATTAGGAAGATCTGTTTAGTGGATGAAACCAGTTGGAAATGACCAAACAGAACCCGATTAAAGTGTGAGCATGGTGCAAAAAACACTGACAGCAAAGCAAGAACAAGCCCTCTCGAAATACCTTGTATGGGAGGCAACTCAATCAATTGATGAGCAAGATGCAGTTGCTTCCGTTGGAGCTTTCGGCTTTTCTTTCGCGCTTGAAGCGGGAATCTGACTGTGGTTTTCTCCCCTGATTATTGTGTGCAATATGAACTGCATGTTGTAGGTACCCAGCCATACACTGTACGTGATGCTTCATAAATGACATTACTTGGGATGTGGAAATACAACACTGTGTTCTTCATTTCATCAATTCCTGTACATTTCACAGTATGGATTATGAACTTGAGCAAAGCAGGTTTTTTTTCTTCTGTTTTCTTTTTTGCGTTGTGAATGACGTCTGCTTCATCAAGACTGATTTGACAAGCTACAACTCCTAACTCCTTTATTTTCATACGTTGTGGATAACTTTGTATGATTATGTAATTTCTACATTGTGTATCGTTATGAAATAATGATCATACAGTAGCTTCCTTGTACATGTCTGTATGCATGTTTTACAATGCTTAATGGTGTAGTCACACCACGCCTTGTTTTTCTCAGTGATGCTGTGTGCAGGCAGACTTAGCTCCATGGCTCGGTGTTGTTTCATCCTGAATGTCTTAACGAAAACCGTCAGCGCAGAAAGTCGGGGCTTTTAACTGCTACAAAACGGAAATAATCGTTGCCTGTGCCAGTTTAGACAATCGCTGGACATCACTGGACACGCCTTTAACTTAGTGATCGAGGCAGCTCCTTAATTCTGTCGCCTAGTCTTTTTTAATGGTAACGAACTGTGAAGAAAGAGACCCAAACACGTAAAAGGTTTAAAAGAATGCTGTTTGTTAGCTATTGGTACGCTAGCAGTCATTCTTGTTTCAGATTTTTGTGAAGGAAGAGCTTAGCAAACGTTTGAGACCTGTCGATTCTTATCAGAGGGGAGCTTATTATTTCTGCGTCCAAAGGACGTGGCCATACACATCGTCCAAAGTACGTGGCCATAAAGAATGTCCGAAGTACGTGGTCATAAAGAATGTCCGAAGTACGTGGTCATAAAGAATGTCCAAAGTACGTGGCCATAAAGAATGTCCGAAGTACGTGGATAAAGAATGTCCGAAGTACGTGGTCATAAAGAATGTCCGAAGTACGTGGCCATAAAGAATGTC
The DNA here is from genome assembly GCA_018857735.1 of Alviniconcha marisindica. Classification (NCBI taxonomy): domain Eukaryota; kingdom Metazoa; phylum Mollusca; class Gastropoda; family Provannidae; genus Alviniconcha; species Alviniconcha marisindica. Next base: position 135,627 of record JABMCL010003926.1, on the reverse strand, counting down.
CGAAGTACGTGGCCATAAAGAATGTCCGAAGTACGTGGCCATAAAGAATGTCCGAAGTACGTGGCCATAAAGAATGTCCGAAGTACGTGGTCATAAAGAATGTCCGAAGTACGTGGTCATACAGATCAGTAGGGGATGCTTCATTCATCAAGATCTTTTCAAAAAGTGACGCTAGTAGGGCAAAAGTTCTTGTAGACAAGCAAATACACATGCATTTCTGGTTGTTGTTTTTTGGAGAGAAAAACCTGTTGCAGTCAGATATTGAACAATGTATTGTCTTTGCCGGTGAGTGCTAGTAAACTCCCCTTTTTAATTGTGTGCTTTGTAAAGAGTGCAACACTGGAGTGCATGTGCACTGAGTGGAAGTTGGCGGGCTGCAGTTCACTGTGCAGACGTGCTGACTGCTTCGTAATCAGCTCGCCTGTCATCAACGCTGGCGAGTTGGCCTTTGGCGGCACTGACACAGAGAAGGGCCTTTGGCGGCACTGACACAGAGAAGGGCCTTTGGCGGCACTGACACAGAGAAGGGCCTTTGGCGGCACTGACACAGAGAAGGGTGACCACTGGAATCTGAAGCCGTGTGTGTGCTAGTCTTTGCTAACATCAATTAAAATAACCTCTTGAAAAGTCCTTTGTGTGTGTGTGTGTGTGTGGTGTTGCGTGTGTGCGTGTGTGTGTGCGTGCGTGCGTGCGTGCGTGTGTGTGTGTGTGTGTGGTGTGTGTGTGTGATGAGAGAGAGAGAGAGAGAGAGAGAGAGAGAGAGAGAGAGAGAGAGAGAGAGAGAGAGCAAAGAAACTAAAACCGCACATAATGTCGAAATCGAAATTTAATATAACCAAACTTTTCAGAAAATAGGCTGAAAATGAAGCGATTGAAGACTTAACGAACAGGGAATCTTCAACAACAAACGCACACCAACTCACAGAAAAGCCTTATAAAATGACAAACGGTATTGGTGCTACAAGTCAAAATTCACCACAGTGAACCAGCGGGACTGTTCTTCGTCAAGACGATTTTCGTAAAGGTGGCGGGCACCTAAAGGGTAGTTTATACAACTGGTCCTCCATTTCAGTTACAGAGTTCAAGTTTCCTCATGTAAACAGACGAGGATATTTCCTGTTTCGCCGGTCTGGATGGCTGAGTGTGTGGATGTTCTGGGCGATGTTGGTGACACTGACATACATAAACAACACGACACAGCCATGATGGAGATGACAGCGTGTTTATTCATAACCTCACGTGACAAGGTCACGATGCACAGGTCGCAACAACTACAAGCGTATTAAACAGTAGACGAGGTTATTTCCCTTGAAGCCTTGTTGACTATTCAACCCATTGCCGTTCGTTAGAAAAGCGTTTCATCATTATTATTATTATTACATAGCCGTTTCAAACATTACCCCTGAAGCTGGTTACAGACGTGAGCTTCTCGTGCTGAGTTAGTTTCAATATGGAGTGGCCAGTCAGATCAGTTTAAAGTTTAGATGAATAATTATGGAGTTATTTTCACGGATATTATGTTAGAAGCACTGCATATTGTAAAACCAGATTAATTTGAATGAATACAACTGACCGGCAAAAGAAAATTACCACATTAGGAAAACCGCGGAAAAAGAAAGAAGAAAGTGGACACCTGACGAATTCAACGCAAGCTGTCCCAAAATATCCCGCCTGTCCCCCCACCGGATTAAATTTCATTGCTAAGTGTCACATTAGGCATGCCTCTTAAATATACCTTACATAAAGAAAAAGAAAACACCAGGTCGAAATCATTGATTTTCACACCTCTGAAAGAAAGTTCCTAAACAAACTCAGTCAAGTATACAAGTCAAGTATATCAGGATTGTTGTTGTTGAGTTTTTGCTTAATGTCCTCAGATGCTAAAAGCATATTAGGGACAAAATCAGGATTGAGGTCCGACCGTCTATTTGTTTGTCAAGTTTATCCAGTGAACGCCGAGCGTTCAAATCCAACCGGCCAATCGCCTTTACGTTGAGTCTGCCCTTGGAAAGTTAGGCCTGAGAGTTCAGACGGAATTGGCAAGACCTTTACCTCTTTGTTTTGTTTTCAATGAGGCTGCCGGCGTTACGTTGTTCTCGGCAGTCGCTAGTTTCTGTGAGCGTTGTGGTGGTCACGTGATGTTATGACTGGTCGCACGCTTTCCTGTTCTGTGCTGCTTTCCAATCCCTGTTGCTTTCTGCTCCACGTTGTGTGTTGCTTTTCCCCGTTCTCTGTCGTTTCCTGTTCCCCGTTCTGTGTTTCTATTCCCCGTTCCCTGTTGTTTTCTATTCCCTGTTGTTTTCTATTCCCCGTTCTGTGTTCTATTCCCTGTTCTGTGTTCTATTCCCTGTGTTCTATTCACTGTTCAGTGTCCTTTCTAAACCCCGTTCTGTGTTCTATTCACTGTTCTGTGTTCTGTTCCCTGTTCTGTGTTCTATTCACTGTTCAGTGTCCTTTCTAAACCCCGTTCTGTGTTCTATTCACTGTTCTGTGTTCTATTCCCTGTACTGTGTTCTATTCACTGTTCTGTGTTCTATTCACTGTTCTGTGTCCTTTCTAAACCCCGTTCTGTGTTGCTATTCCTCGTTCTCTGTTAAAAAAAACCCTGTTGCTTTCTATTCCCCGTTCTGTGTTGCTTTCTATTGCCCGTTCCCTTTCTGTGTTGCTTTCTAATCCACATTTTGCGTTGCTTTCCATTCCTCGAAGTTCAGTGTTCTTTTCTGCTTCCCTGTGATTCTTTCTATTCCCTGTTCCTCAGTTGTTCGTTTTGTTTCTCTGTGTTACTTTCTATTCCCTGTTCTATGCAGCTTTTGTTTCCCCGTACTGTGTTGATTTATATTGTGTTCTTCTCTGTTTCCCTCTTCTGTGTATACCTTTTATTGCCCGTTCTCTGTTGCTTTCTATTCCCCGTTCTGTGTGACTTTCTATTCCCTTTTGCTTTCTGTTCCCCGTCCTGTGCTACTCTCTATTCCCCGTTCTGTGTTATTTCTATTCCCTGTTGCTATCTATTCCCTGTTCTGTGTTACTTTCTAGTTGTTATCTATTCCACGTTCTGTGTTGCTGACTATTCCCTGTTGCTGTCTGTTCCACGTTCTGTGTTGCTGACTATTCCCTGTTGCTGTCTGTTCCCCGTTCTGTGTTGCTGACTATTCCCTGTTGCTGTCTGTTCCCCGTTCTGTGTTGCTGACTATTCCCTGTTGCTGTCTGTTCCCCGTTCTGTGTTGCTGACTATTCCCTGTTGCTGTTGTTCCCGTTCTGTGTTGCTGACTTTCCCTGTTGCTTCTGTTCCCCGTTCTGTGTTGCTGACTATTCCCTGTTGCTGTCTGTTCCCCGTTTTGTGTTGCTGACTATTCCCTGTTGCTGTCTGTTCCCCGTTTTGTGTTGCTGACTATTCCCTGTTGCTGTCTGTTCCACGTTCTGTGTTGCTGACTATTCCCTGTTGCTGTCTATTCCCCGTTCTGTGCCTTCAGTCTGATCAGCTCCTCTGTGGTCACGCAGTGACAGCCTGTTATCACCTCCACCTGTTGGACAGACAGGTAGACAGGCAGCAAACACACGCATGAACACAGACACGAACAGAGACACACACCCGCGCGTGCACATCGTCACACACTCAATCATGCATACAACCACACATACACGCAACCATGCATTCACACACACACACACACACACACACACACACACACACACACGTCCAGGCATACAACCACACACACACACACAAGCACACACACACAAGCAACATCCCCCCCACACACACACAAGCAACACCACACACACACACACACACACACACAACAACATACCACACACACACACACACACACACACACACACACACACACACAAGCATACACACACACACACACACACACACACGCGCGCACGCACGCACGCACGCACGCACGCACGCACACACACGCACACACACACACACACACACACACAACACACACACACACACAGGACGGCAAAAGAAGGGGGCCAAAAGTGGACGCTGCCTTAAGGCGTTACCTCTCTGGCAACGGTGATGCCGCCCGGACATTCAAAAGGAATCGTCTGCATGGTGACGTTACTCCTGTAGCAGCACTCGTCCGGCAGTTTGCCGCAGCCCCCTGTACAGCGCCCGTAGTCGTGCGGCTCCTGGTTGTAGCACCCGTCCGCGTCGATGCGCTGGTAGAAGTTCTGGGTGACGTCACAGGTGGTAGGTACAGCTGTCAAAGTAAAAGGGAGAGTAAAAGCAACAAGAACCTCAAACAGCAACGACTGACTGCTAGCGTTCCATAACGAGATCCAAACACATAAACGGTTAGAAGCAACAACAACAACAAAACAACAACAGCACCAGCCCCCCCCCAAAAAACACACAAGAACAATGACCAAACAACAACAACAACAACAACAACAACAACAACAAACAAACAACAGCAACAACCTAAACCAACCCCCCAAACAACACCAACAAACCACCAACAAAAAACAAACAAAACAACAACAAAATACCGCTGCTTATTAGGACAAAACACAACATGCTGCGTTTTATCCTAATAGCCTTCTTTTTAACCTTTTATGTGTTTGAAAGTAACTTGGCTTTTTGCGCACAAAAGGGAGAGAGTGGGAAGTAAGTGTAGCTTAAGAAGAGTGGGAAGTAAGTGTAAGTAAGTGTAGCTTAAGAAGAGTGGGAAGTAAGTGTAGCTTGAGAAGAGTGGGAAGTAAGTGTAGCTTGAGAAGAGTGGGAAGTAAGTGTAGCCTGAGAAGAGTGGGAAGTAAGTGTAGCCTGAGAAGAGTGGGAAGTCAGTGTAGCTTGAGAAGAGTGGGAAGTCAGTGTAGCTTGAGAAGAGTGGGAAGTAAGTGTAGCTTGAGAAGAGTGGGAAGTAAGTAAGTGTAGCTTGAGAAGAGTGGGAAGTAAGTGTAGCTTGAGAAGAGTGGGAAGTCAGTGTAGCCTTGAGAAGAGTGGGAAGTCACACCACGCCCGTTACGTTATCAGGCCCAAGGCACAAGTAAAGAGAAGGAAAACAACAACAACAACAACAAAACAAAAATAAACAAAGAAACCAAAAAACCCAAGTAAAAGTCAACTTAACAGTTAAGAAATTATACACAACAGTTCACCAGCAGTTCGCCATTATACAGCAGTTCGGCAGCTACCTAATTAATTATTTCGTTTTTGAAAGAAAAAAAAGAAAAAAATCCATGAAATCTCAAGCAAAAAGACAAATTCACTGTACACTTTCACCAGTTCACATCTTTTAGCAGCTGTAAATGACCGATCTGAAGCCTCTTTATAGTCAGCGGGCTCTCAGAACAGGAACATGTACCAACAACTTGTTACGACCAGCAGGATGACATTTTCTATTCCGCAACAGTGATGATGTAGGGATTAATGTCCTGAGATGTCAGGCTTACATACTGGGCGTAATGCCATTGAAGTTGGGCTGACATATTGGGCTTAACGTCAGATGTCTGGCTGACATATTGGGCTTGATGTCAGATGTCCGGCTGACATATTGGGCTTAATGTCCTTAGATGTCGGGCTGACATAGTGGGCTTAATGTCCTTAGATGTCGGGCTGGCATATTGGGCTTAATGTCCTTAGATGTCGGGCTGACATATTAGGCTTAATGTCCTTAAATGTCGGGCTGACATACTACGGACAAAGCCGCGACAGGACCAAGCAGGAAATGACGTCAGCCGCACTTAAAAAGTAGGAACGGGATTTGGAGAAGAAGAAAAAGAAAAAAATGGAGTAGACTGGACCTCGTCATTTGCAAAGGAATGTGTATTCAAATAGGCAGGCGCCTATTTAACCATGGGGTTAAAAACAACAACCCCAAACAAACAAACAAACAAACAAACTCTGTTTACGCTGGGGCTCTTTACACTGGGGCTCTTTACATCGTGGCTCTTTACACTGGGGCTCTTTACACTGGGGCTCTTTACACTGGGGCTCTTTACACTGGGGCCGATATGACCCACCAGGATGACTGGGTGTTAAAAGCGAATTACTTACTTACTTACTCTGGGCCCGTCTGGGGCCTTTTACACAGAAGTCATTTACACTGGGCCCGTTTAGACTGGGGCCTTTTACACTGGACCTATTTACACTAGGGCTTTGTACACTGGGGCCATTTACACTAGGGCCTTGTACATTGGGGCCATTGACTGGGTGTATTTACACTGGGGGCCTTTTACACTGGGGCCATTTACACTGGGCCTATTTACACTAGGGCTTTGTACACTGGGGCCATTTACACTAGGGCCTTGTACATTGGGGCCATTGACTGGGTGTATTTACACTGGGGGCATTTTACAGTGCAGGCATTTATATTGAAGCCTTTTATACTTGGGTGATTTACACTGCGGCTTTTACACTGGGTCATTTTACAATGAGGCCATTTACATTGTAGTTATTTACAATTGTACTTTTCATCTTTAATATAATTACTGAGACCGTTTACAAGGGGTCACTTAATACATTGTGATCATTTACACTGGGGTCATTTACATTGTGATCATTTACACGGGGGCCATTTAATAATAATGTTAATGTACATTTATCACGCGCTCATCAACGCCCTGAGCGCTCACATGATACATATTAACCTAAATATGATATTCTATACACATGTAGAGCATAGTCCCACCAAAACAATTTACATAAAGTATTAAAACAACAACAACCCCAAAACGCACTACAAACGCACACACACACACACACACACACACACACACACACACACACACACACACACACACACACAAATTGACCGTAGCAAAAACTGGGTACTGATATTAGTTAGGATGGAAATACTGTGAGAAGAGGAAGGTTTTCAGCTTGGCTTTAGAAGATGACAGGGTTGAGCAGTGTCTAAGGTCCTGTGGGATTGAATTCCAAATGTGGGGTCCAAAGCAAGCGAAGGTGCGAAAGCCACGAGTCCTGCGTTTTACATTACAGAGCTTTTTACATTGAGGTCACTTAGGCTGAGACCTTTTTAACTGGGGCCGGGACTGCAACCAGACTTGAATCACTTACATCCGGGACTGCAACCAGACTAGAATCACTTACATCCGGGACTGCAACCAGACTCGAATCACTTACATCCGGGACTGCAACCAGACTTGAATCACTTACATCCGGGACTGCAACCAGACTTGAATCACTTACATCCGGGACTGCAACCAGACTTGAATCACTTTCATCTGAGACTGCAACCAGACTTGAATCATTTACATCCAAGACTGGAACCAGACTTGAATCACTCACATCAGACTTCAACCAGACTAGACCAGACCAGACTTCAACCATTTACATCTGAGATTGAAGCCAGACTTGAATCATTTACATCTGAGATTGGAGCCAGACTTGAATCATTTACATCTGAGATTGGAGCCAGACTTGAATCATTTACATCTGAGATTGGAGCCAGACTTGAATCATTTACATCTGAGATTGGAGCCAGACTTGAATCATTTACATTTGAGATTGGAGCCAGACTTGAACAGGACGTTTGACGTCATGATCGCTCGTCATGATCGCACGCGTGTTTAAGCCGTCTGCTGGACTTCCCGACCACAGCTTTGCGCCAGACAGCGGATGTCGTACAGTGCCAGCCGCGCTAAGTCCTACTCCGTCGTTGTCGGGAGCTGCCACAAGTATACATTTTGTTGCGACAAACACGTGTTTGTCGCGACAAAACACGTCTTTTGTCCCGACAAAAATATGCTTGTCGTGTGACAAAACATTCGTCGCGACAAACATATTTGTGTCGTGAGAAAACTTTTGCCATGACAAATATTTGTCACGACAAACATAATTTTGTTGCGACAAAACTTTTGTCGCAACACGCTTACTTTTCTCGCGACAAACACGTGTTTGTCGTGACAAAACACGTCTTTTGTCGCGACAAAAATGATACTTGTGGCCGCTCCCGCCCAACGATACTACTCCAGAACCGAGCCGAGAGCGGCTCGCAACCCGTTCCCTTGACGACAAAGACACACTACCCCGCGCACACACAGGACATTTTGGCTGGTGCCAGTTGCATGAGCGGACCTTCGCATTCCTTGTCTTCCAGGAGGAAGTAGTCGACGTTCTCCACGCAAGCCTTGGCCCTGAGGCGGCAGAGGTTGTCGAAGGTGGAGATTTCATCGGCCACCATTCCGCATACGGGATTGGTGACGAGGTAGTCACACTTGGGGCACATGCACAGAGGGCCCTCATCCGTGGTGAAGCAGTCCTGGGCCTTCAGCGGACACTCGTAATCTTCGCACTGCTCCTTAACTGCCAACAGCCAAAATAAACCAACGAATATACAGAGAGAGAGAGAGAGAGAGAGAGAGAGAGAGAGAGAGAGACAGAGAGACAGAGAGAGAGAGAGAGAGAGAGAGAGAGAGAGAGAGAGAGAGAGAGAGAGAGAGACAGACAGACAGACAGACAGACAGACAGACAGCAGACAGACAGACAGCGTGGCAGGCAGTGAGTTCCAAACAGACGGTGCCACGAAACTGAGAGAGAGAGAGAGAGAGAGAGAGAGAGAGAGAGAGAGAAGAGAGAGAGAGAAGAGAGAGAGAAGAGAGGAGAGAACTCGAACTCGAAACTTTATTTCAAGATTGTAGTTTAGTTCATTAGACCTGTCTAACAACTAGTCCTTGCTAAACTACTGAATAAGTGAAACATGGAGAAACAATTATATGAAAACAAAAAACAAAAACAAACAACAAGAGAGAGAGAGAGAGAGAGAGAGAGAGAGAGAGAGAGAGAGAGAGAGAGAGAGAGAGAGAGAGAGAGAGAGAGAGAGAGAGAAAGAAGAGAGACAGACAGACAGACAGACAGACAGACAGACAGAAGAGAGACAGAGAGAGAGAGAGAGAGAGAGAGAGAGAGAGAGAGAGAGAGAGAGAGAGAGAGAGAGAGAGACAGAGACAGAGACAGAGACAGAGACAGAGAGAGACAGACAGACAGACAGACAGACAGAGAAAATGCTAGTGAAAATCGGTCTGGAAATATAGGCTGTCCGTCATAAGTACGACTCTACGGCACACGCTTCTGTGAACTTCTTTTTCCTTTAAAGTCTTTCACATAAGTGATATTATCTGAAGATAATTAAGACAGCCAGTGAAATTATTGTCAGTAGGCCTCGCTGTTTCCGATCTTTAAACGCAAAGCTGCTCAAAATTGCAAAACCAAACCTAAAATCTTTCGGAGAACGTTATTTCAGTTTCATGGCGCCGTCTGTCTGGAACTCACTGCCTGCCACGCTCAGCGATGTCCCAACGCCTCTCTCAGTTGAAATTCCACCTCAAAACCTTGCTTTTGGCCAAACATTCCAGTAAAATCTAGTACTTTTTCTATTTTAAAAAAAAAAGAGAGAAAAAAATGAAGAAGAAAAAAGAGGGGCTGTGCCTATATATGGCTCGTTGAATGTAGACAGATGCGTAGAGAGTGTCTGAAGCAGTACGTCAAGATCTGCTAGGTCTTTACTTCCGGGCGGGGAGCTGTAACCTAACTCGGTCCTTTCGGCGAAACTTTCCATTTCCACCCCGCGAGTGAGAGCGACGGCGCAGCCCCGAAGGAGCACTGACCGGGACAGGAGCCGAAGCAGGTGGCGGTGATGTTGTACTGCGCGTAGGGCGGGCTGGCGCTGGTCACGGTCCGGTACACCGTCCCCTCGCTGCACATCGAGCTGCAGCTGGACCACCCCGTGCTGGGGCCCGCCTCGCCCCCTCCTGCACACACGCACACACACACACACACACACACACACACACACACACACACACACACACACCACAGAGTCATCAGTCACTGTGACCACGCCCCCTCCTGCACTCACACACACAGAGTCATCAGTCACTGTGACCACGCCCCCTTCTGCACACACACCCAGTAACAGTCACTGTGACCACGCCCCTCCTGCACACACACACACACACACACACACCCCGGTCATCAGTCACTGTGACCACGCCCCCTCCTGCACCCCCCCCCCCAGTCATCAGTCACTGTGACCACGCCCCCTCCTGCACACACACACACACACACACACACACACACACACACACACACACACACACACACACACACACCAAGTCATCAGTCACTGTGACCACGCCCCCTCCTGCACACACACACACACACACACACACACACACACACTGTCACCAGTCACTGTGACCACGCCCCCTCCTGACCACCCCCCCCCAGTCATCAGTCACTGTGACCACGCCCCCTCCTGCACACACACACACACACACACCCAGTCATCAGTCACTGTGACCACGCCCCCTCCTGCACACACACACACACACACACACACACACACACACACACACACACCCAGTCATCAGTCACTGTGACCACGCCCCCTCCTGCACACAACACACACACCCCACACATCACTGACCACGCCCCCTCCTGCAGAGTCACTGTGACCACGCCCCCTGCAGAACTGACCAGCCCTCACTGCATAGCCACTGTGACACGCCCCCTCCTGCAGAGCCACTGTGACCACGCCCCCTCCTGCAGAGCCACTGTGACCACGCCCTCTGCAGAGCCACTGTGACCAGGCCCCCTACTGCACATCACTGTGACCACGCCCCTCCTGCAGAGCCACTGTGACCACGCCCCCTACTGCACAATCACTGTGACCACGCCCCTCCTGCAGAGTCACTGTGGCCACGCCCCCTCCTGCAGAGTCACTGTGGCCACGCCCCCCGTTCCCTACACAAAGACCCATGTCATCAGTCACTGTGACAGGTATCAGGCTGCAGAGCCACTGGCACCAGAAGTTAAGGCTGAAATTGCCAAAGGAACCTGAAAGAGAGACACAGTAACAAATGCATACAAATGTAACCAGTATGCGGCGGCACTAACACAGGCCCCTGAAAATAAGGCCCAACAATACCACAGGTACCTTAAATGAGCAGCTGTATGAGACATCACAGCCACAGGCACCAGAGGCTGAAGACTTACCGCTGTCAGTGCAAGGTGTGGGGTCAGACTGGACATAGGACTGACAGGGCAGGTTGTGGGGTCAGACGACATAGGACTGACAGGGCAGGTTGTGGGGTCAGACTGGACATAGGACTGACAGGGCAGGTTGTGGGGTAAGACGACATAGGACTGACAGGGCAGGTTGTGGGGTCAGACTTACCGCTGCCAGGGCAGGGTGTGGGGTCAGACAAGATGATGATTTCCGTGTTGTAAGTGATGCAAGCCAGAGTCTCGAAGTCGCACTTGGTCCTGTAGATCCTCAGGTCAGACGCGCACACCGACTCTGTCCATAGCCACGGTTCACCAGTCAAAACACAGTCACCACACAGTCACTCTGTCCACAGTCCCGTTCACCAGTCAAACACAGTCACCACACAGTCACTCTGTCCACAGTCCCGTTCACCAGCTAAACACAGTCACCACACAGTCACTCTGTCCACAGTCCCGTTCACCAGCTAAACACAGTCACCACACAGTCACTCTTCCACAGTCCCGTTCACCAGCTAAACATAGTCACCACACAGTCACTCTGTCCACAGTCCCGTTCACCAGCAAACACAGTCACCACACAGTCACTCTGTCCACAGACCCGTTCACCAGTAAACAGTCACCACACAGTCACTCTGTCCACAGTCCCGTTCACCAGCTAAACACAGTCACCACACAGTCACTCTGTCCACAGTCCCGTTCACCAGTCAAACACAGTCACCACACAGTCACTCTGTCCACAGTCCCGTTCACCAGCTAAACACAGTCACCACACAGTCACTCTGTCCACAGTCCCGTTCACCAGCTAAACACAGTCACCACACAGTCACTCAGTCCACAGTCCCGTTCACCAGTCAAACACAGTCACCACACAGTCACTCTGTCCACAGACCCGTTCACCAGCTAAACACAGTCACCACACAGTCACTCTGTCCACAGTCCCGTTCACCAGTCAAACACAGTCACCACACAGTCACTCTGTCCACAGTCCCGTTCACCAGCTAAACACAGTCACCACACAGTCACTCTGTCCACAGTCCCGTTCACCAGCTAAACACAGTCACCACACAGTCACTCTGTACACAGACCCGTTCACCAGTCAAACACAGTCACCACACAGTCACTCTGTCCACAGTCCCGTTCACCAGCTAAACACAGTCACCACACAGTCACTCTGTCCACAGTCCCGTTCACCAGTCAAACACAGTCACCACACATTCACTCTGTCCACAGCCAATTTCAGCAGTCAAAACACAGTCACCACACATTCACTCTGTCCACAGCCAATTTCACCAGTTAAACACGGTCACCATTCAGTCACTCTGTCCACAGCCAATTTCACCAGTCAAACAGTCACCACACATTCACTCTGTTCACAGCGAATTTCACCAGTCAAAACACAGTCACCATAGGTCCACAGCCACGGTTCACCAGTCAAAACACAGTCATAACACACCCACTCCAGCATATTGAGAATGGAGTTCGTCCACCACAGTCACAGCACAGTCCCTCCACCACAGTCCCTCCACCAGTCACACCCAGTCACAGCAACACAGTCACCACACAGTCCACTCCAGCATATTGAGAACGGAGTTCGTCCACCACAGTCACAGCACAGTCCCTCCACCACAGTCCCTCCACCAGTCACACCACAGTCACAGCACAGTCCCTCCACCACAGTCACAACACAGTCCCTCCGGCACAGTCCCTCCACGACAGTCACAGCACAGTCCCTCCTCCACAGTCACAGCACAGACCCTCCACCACAGTCACAACACAGTCCCTCCGGCACAGTCCCTCCACGACAGTCACAGCACAGTCCCTCCGGCACAGTCCCTCCACCACAGTCACAACACAGTCCCTCCACGGTCACAGTCCCTCACACAGTCACAGCACAGTCCCTCCACGACAGTCACAGCACAGTCACGCACATCCCTCCACGACAGTCACAACACAGTCCCTCCACGACAGTCACAGCACAGTCCCTCCACGACAGTCACAGCACAGTCCCTCCACGCACAGTCACACACAGTCCACTCACGCACAGTCCCTCCACACAGTCACAACACAGTCCCTCCGGCACAGTCCCTCCACGACAGTCACACACAGTCCCTCCACGGTCACAGTCCCTCCACGACAGTCA
>JABMCL010003926.1:95000-107500 GCA_018857735.1 Alviniconcha marisindica | reverse complement strand
GTTTGTAACGCTCTGCAGTCAGTAAACCATTGGTTTGTAACGCCTGCAGTCAGTAAACCATTGGTTTGTAACGCCCTGCAGTCAGTAAACCATTGGTTTGCACCGCCCTGCAGTCAGTAAACCATTGGTTTGCAACGCCCTGCAGTCAGTAAACCATTGTTTTGTAACGCCCTGCAGTCAGTAAAAACGCGCTGCAGTCAGTAAACCACGGGACGTTAGTCAGTAAACCATTGGTTTGTAACGCCTGCAGTCAGTAAACCATTGGTTTGTAACGCCCTGCAGTCAGTAAACCATTGGTTTGAACGCCCTGCAGTCAGTAAACCATTGGTTTGCAACGCCCTGCAGTCAGTAAACCTTTGGGTTTTGTAACGCCCTGCAGTCAGTAAAAACGCGCTGCAGTCAGTAAACCACTGGTTTGTAACGCCCTGCAGTCAGTAAACCATTGGTTTGTAACGCCCTGCAGTCAGTAAACACTGGTTTGTAACGCCTGCAGTCAGTAAACCATTGGTTTGTAACGCCCTGCAGTCAGTAAACCATTGGTTTGTAACGCCCTGCAGTCAGTAAACCATTGGTTTGTAACGCCCTGCAGTCAGTAAACCATTGGTTTGTAACGCCCTGCAGTCAGTAAACCATTGTTTTGTAACGCCCTGCAGTCAGTAAAAACGCGCTGCAGTCAGTAAACCACTGGTTTGTAACGTGCTGCAGTCAGTAAACCATTGGTTTGTAACGCCCTGCAGTCAGTAAAACACTGGTTTGTAACGCGCTGCAGTCAGTAAAACACTGGTTTGTAACGCGCTGTCAACCCTGTAGGTGAGATCAGGACCAAGCTTAGCTGATTTTGTTGAGTGTTGCTTTACGTCCACAAAGCTCATTAGGGACGGGAGCCCAGGACGGCCACCTCCACTTTCACACAGCTCCGGAGCTCTGAAACCAAACTTCGTACACAAACTGTAACACTTCCGTTGTTACACGTAGCGGTAAGCAGGGGCAGCTGCCACCTTTCGCGACTTCTTGCGCCAAAGAATACAAAGGGCATTCACTCGGCCAGAACAGCTTGGCTGAACTGGCCGACAGGTCGTGGTCAGAACGCCGCACCCGTCACCAGGTGGCGGGTTCGGTTAGCAGCTGGAACGGCGGGTGAATTTTTCTTCTCCAGACTAAACCTTCTGTGCTGACTCGTATTTCGGCACCCGATCCACCCGGCCGTGAGACCGCTGTGGCGGCGACCCCGAAACACACTTTCGCGTCGATTGTTTTAAGTGCCATATGTTAAATCCAAACACACAGAAGGTTAAAGAGAATGCTTATCTGATATGACACCAAGCAACATGCGAATGTTCGGGGTGAGCCCTTTGGTCAAGCGACAGAAAACACTTAGACAACAGTTAAACGGTGAAAAATTAAATGCAGGCTTCTGACCTGCTTGTGCCTGCAGTGTCTTCGTGGCCAGTGTATGAAAGAATGTTGACCTGATGAAGTCGTACATCAAATTTAATTCATTTAAGCTATTCAGGTTGCACACCAGCGTCATGAAACGAGGCAATTTAGACAAGAGAGCACGGTGGGTGGTAGGTAATCATGTAGGGTACACATCTAGGGGGTACTCATGTAGGGTGCACATACAGGGGGTAGTAATGCTGGGTACACATCGGGTAGGTAGTCATGGAGGGTACACATCTAGGGGGTAGTCATATAGGGTACACATCTAGGGGGTAGTCATGTAGGGTACACATCGGGTAGGTCGTCATGTAGGGTACACATCTAGGGGGTAGTCATGTAGGGTACACATCGGGTAGGTCGTCATGTAGGGTACACATCTAGGGGGTAGTCATGTAGGGTACACATCTGGTGGGTAGTCATGTAGGGTACACATCTGGTGGGTAGTCATGTAGGGTACACATCTGGTGGGTAGTCATGTAGGGTACACATCTGGTGGGTAGTCATGTAGGGTACACATCTGACACGCACTGATAAACACGCCTCTCACAACAGCTGGTATAAAATCAAAGACTTGCAGACACTTGCCCATTGTATCAACACCTTCACATAATAATTATTGTCCTCTTGGGGGAACTCGCCGTGATATAATCGCAATGGTTGACTGGGCGTAAAAAAACCCCAAGTTACTTACATACACTTGGGGATCCCCCGCCCCCACCCCCCCGCCCCCACCCCCACCCCCCGCCCCAAACACCAAAATAAAGGAATAAACAAACACTAACCGCTAAAGGCGACCTATGCACGTCATAGACTTTGTCGCAGTAGAATTCCGACACAGCAGGGGACACGAGGCAGGTGTCACTGGGAGACGACTCATTGCAGGCCGCCACACACTTGGAGTTGTTTGCTACGCTCTGCGGATCCACCCACGAGTTGCCGAACACCTGGTAGTTATCCGTCTGCAACAGTCAGTAAACACCTGGTGGTTATCCATCTACAACAGTCAGTAAACACCTGGTGGTTATCCGTCTGCAACAGTCAGTAAACACCTGGTGGTTATCCGTCTGCAACAGTCAGTGAACACCTGGTGGTTATCCGTCTGCAACAGTCAGTTACGTACAAACACCTGGTGGTTATCCGTCTGCAACAGTCAGTTACATACAGACACCTGGTGGTTATCCGTCTGCAACAGTCAGTAAACACCTGGTGGTTATCCGTCTGCAACAGTCAGTAAACACCTGGTAGTTATCCGTCTGCAACAGTCAGTAAACACTTGGTAGTTATCCGTCTGCAACAGTCAGTAAACACCTGATGGTTATCCGTCTACAACAGTCAGTAAACACCTGGTAGTTATCCGTCTGCAACAGTCAGTAAACACCTGGTGGTTATCCGTCTGCAACAGTCAGTAAACACCTGGTGGTTATCCGTCTGCAACAGTCAGTAAACACCTGGTGGTTATCCGTCTGCAACAGTCAGTAAACACCTGGTGGTTATCCGTCTGCAACAGTCAGTTACGTACAAACACCTGGTGGTTATCCGTCTGCAACAGTCAGCTACATACAGACACCTGGTGGTTATCCGTCTGCAACAGTCAGTAAACACACATGGTGGTTATCCGTCTGCAACAGTCAATTACGTACAAACACCTGGTAGTTATCCGTCTACAACAGTCAGTAAACACCTGGTGGTTATCCGTCTGCAACAGTCAGTAAACACCTGGTGGATATCCGTCTGCAACAGTCAGTTACGTACAAACACCTAGTGGTTATCCGTCTGCAACAGTCAGTAAACACTTGGTGGTTATCCGTCTGCAACAGTCAGTTACGTACAAGCACCTGGTGGTTATCCGTCTGCAACAGTCAATTACGTACAAACACCTGGTGGTTGTCCGTCTGCAACAGTCAGTTACGTACAAACATCTGGTGGTTATCCGTCTGCAAAAGTCAACGTACAGTTAACACTGCCAGAGTATGTGTAGGGTGGTAAACGCCTGATAAATATCTATCTGCAACTGTCAACGTACAAACACCATAACATTACTGGTGTATGTGTGGGGTTGTCAAACACCTGGTATCATTGGTCTGTATAACATTACTGGTGTATGTGTGGGGGTTGCCAAACACCTGGTATTATTGGTCTGTATAACATTACTGGAGTATGTGTGGGGATTGCCAAACACCTGGTATTATTGGTCCGGAACAGACATCGCGTGAACACCTTAACATTTCTGGAGTCTATGCAGGAATTTCCCAAACACCTGGTTCTTATCTATATGCAACAGTCAACGTGTGAACACGTACTCAGAGACAGATGTTCTCACGCACACACACTCGTACACACACTCTCAAAAAAACACTTGTACACACACTCAAAAACACACTTATACACACACTCAAAAACACACTTGTACACACACTCTCAAAAACACACTTGTACACACACTCTCAAAGAGCAGGATTCCCAAACACCTGGTATTAATCTCAAAAACACACTTTTACACACTCTCAAAAACACACTTGTACAGACACTCGAAACAGGCTTTTACACACACTCTCAAAAACATACTTGTATACAGACACTCTCAAAAACACACTTGTACACACACTCAAAAACACACTTGTACACACACTCTCAAAAAAATACTTGTACAGGCGCTTTCAAAAACATACTTGTACACACTCTCAAAACGTTTGTACACACACTCTCAAAAACACACTTGTACACACACTCTCAAAAACACACATGTACACACATTATCAAAACACACTTACACACACACTCTCAAAACACACTTACACACACACTCTCAAAAACACACTTGTACACACACTCTCAAAAACACGCTTGTACACACACTCTCAAAAACACACTTGTACACACTCTCAAAACACAGTTGTACACACACTCTCAAAACACACTTGTACACACACTCTCAAAAACACACTTGTACACACACTCTCAAAACACACTAGTACACACACTCCCAAAAAACCACTTGTACACACACTCTCAAAAACACACTTGTACACACACTCTCAAAAACACGCTTGTACACACATCTTTCAAAAACACACTTAACACACACTCTCAAACACTGACAGACGTTCACAAACACGAACACTCTCAAAACATTGTACACACACTTCAAAACACCTTGACACACACTCCCAAAAACACCACTAACACAATCAAAACACATTACACACACTTAACACACACACACACCTCAAACACACTTGACACACACTCCAAAACACCGTAGCACACAGCCCAGACAGAACACACTGACACCATCCAAGCAAGCCACACGCAACAGCACACACACGACACGACACCACCACACACACACCAACCACGCACGCACCACACACGACAGCCACGCACGCATCACAGCAGCACGACACACACGCGCCGCAGCGCAACCACGCACACACACACACCGCGCCGCACGTCACACACACACACCACGCACGCACACAACAGCGCAGCCACACACACCACACACACACACCCACACCACGCACGCACGCAACGCACGCCGCACGACAACACACGACACACACACACACACACACAACACACACGCACGACACGCGCGCACACTCACACACACACACACACACACACACACACACCACACAACACACACACCACACACACACACACACACACACACGCACGCACGGACGCACGCACGCGCGCTAGCAACCGCTCCGACAACCCACCAGGTTTCCGTAGTCGGAACAAGCAGGTCCCATCTTCCACTGGTCGGTAGGGTCGCCCTCCAGGGCCCCGCAGATACCACACAGCTCGCCCGTATAGTTCATGGGGATGATGATTATCAGCTGGTCTATGCCGTCCCAGTAGATCTCTATGGCATCGTCCGACACCAACACCTGCCAACACACAGCTCTTGTGATCTCTCTGTCATCATCCGACACCAAGACACAGCTCTTATGATCTCTCTGCCATCATCCGACACCAAGACCTGCTAACACACAGCTCTTATGATCTCTCTGCCATCATCCGACACCAAGACCTGCTAACACACAGGCCTTGTGATCTCTCTGCCATCATCCGACACCAAGACCTGCTAACACACGGGCCTTGTGATCTCTCTGCCATCATCCGACACCAAGACCTGCTAACACACAGCTCTTGTGATCTCTCTGCCATCATCCGACACCAAGACCTGCTAACACACAGCTCTTATGATCTCTCTGCCATCATCCGACACCAAGACCTGCTAACACACAGCCTTTGATCTGTCTGCCATCATCCGACACCAAGACCTGCTAACACACAGGCCTTGTGATCTCTCTGCCATCATCCGACACCAAGACCTGCTAACACACAGGCCTTGTGATCTCGTCTGTCATCATCCGACACCAAGACCTGCTAACACACAGCTCTTATGATCTGTCTGCCATCATCCGACACCAAGACCTGCTAACACACAGCCTTAGTGATCTGTCTGCCATCATCCGACACCAAGACCTGCTAACACACAGGCCTTGTGATCTGTCTGCCATCATCCGACACCAAGACCTGCTAACACACAGGCCTTGTGATCTCTCTGCCATCATCCGACACCAAGACCTGCTAACACACAGCTCTTGTGATCTCTATGCCATTATCCGACAGCAAGACACAGCTCTCATGATCTCTCTGCCATCATCCGACACCAAGACCTGCTAACACACAGGCCTTGTGATCTGTCTGCTATCATCCGACACCAAGACCTGCTAACACACAGCTCTTATGATCTGTCTGCCATCATCCGACACCAAGACCTGCTAACACACAGCTCTTATGATCTGTCTGCCATCATCCGACACCAAGACCTGCTAACACACAGGCCTTGTGATCTCTCTGCCATCATCCGACACCAAGACCTGCTAACACACAGCTCTTATGATCTGTCTGCCATCATCCGACACCAAGACCTGCTAACACACAGGCCTTGTGATCTGTCTGCCATCATCCGACACCAAGACCTGCTAACACACAGGCCTTGTGATCTGTCTGCCATCATCCGACACCAAGACCTGCTAACACACAGGCCTTGTGATCTGTCTGCCATCATCCGACACCAAGACCTGCTAACACACAGGCCTTGTGATCTGTCTGCCATCATCCGACACCAAGACCTGCTAACACACAGCTCTTATGATCTCTCTGTCATCATCCGACACCAAGACCTGCTAACACACAGCTCTTATGATCTCTCTGCCATCATCCGACACCAAGACCTGCTAACACACAGGCCTTGTGATCTCTCTGCCATCATCCGACACCAAGACCTGCTAACACACAGGCCTTGTGATCTCTCTGCCATCATCCGACACCAAGACCTGCTAACACACAGGCCTTGTGATCTGTCTGCCATCATCCGACACCAAGACCTGCTAACACACAGGCCTTGTGATCTGTCTGCCATCATCCGACACCAAGACCTGCTAACACACAGGCCTTGTGATCTCTCTGCCATCATCCGACACCAAGACCTGCTAACACACAGACCTTGTGATCTCTCTGCCATCATCCGACACCAAGACCTGCTAACACACAGGCCTTGTGATCTCTCTGCCATCATCCGACACCAAGACCTGCTAACACACAGGCCTTGTGATCTCTCTGCCATCATCCGACACCAAGACGTGCTAACACACAGGCCTTGTGATCTGTCTGCCACTGACAAGGGGATTACCCGAAAATTCGCGTGTTGTGTTTTGTCCTAATAAACAGCGTTCTTCTGAATCTCTTATGCGTTGGGATCCAGTATGTCGCACGTTTTCATCTTTATTCTATCATCAGGCTTTTGTTACAACTGTCAGTCCACAGCTGTAATGCTACTTAGGTCCCCCCCCCCCCCCCCCCCCCCCCCCCACCCCCTCTATACACCGTCTTACCCGCAGGTTTCAAACGTTCGTCTTTGAAGGCGTGGAATAACTGAAAACATAGCCACGAACGCTTGGCCCACAGCTAGGGCTTTCTCTGTTTCTCCTAACTTCCTGGTCCATTCAACTACATTTTACATATCCCCTTTCTACGTTTTCTAGGTTTTTTGTTGTTGTTTGTTTGTTTGTTTGTTTTTCGTTGGCTGTGTCGCCGGATAAGGCGCTGCCCAGCGGAAGAAAGGGGTCCCTGCTGGACGGCTTGGTCACGGATGACTGACTAGGAATATGGCCCCGGAATACAATGAAACACGCATTAGTCTCGGGCTAATATCTATGTATATACGTGTGTGTTTGTGTGTGTGTGTGTGTGTGTGTGTGTGTGTTGCGATGTGTGTGTTGCGATGTGTGTGTGTGTGTGTGTGTGTGTGTGTGTGTGTGTGTGTGTGTGTGTGTGTGCGCGCGCGTGTATGTGTATGTGTATGTGTGTGCGTGCGGTGTGTGCGCGCGCGCGCGCGCGCGCGTGTGTGTGTGTGTGTGTGTGTGTGTGTGTGTGTGTGTGTGTGTGTGTGTGTGTGTGTGTGTGTGTGTGTGTGTGTGTACCGTCTGGCGGCCGTTGTCAAAGATGACAAGTTCCGGTGAAGTAAAGCCAAACGTCTGGACGCCATCCACGATAGTCACACGATCCTGCAACAGCTCTATCACCTGCACAAAAAACAGACTGCAACAGCTCTATCACCTGCACAAGGCAACAGCTCTATCACCTGCACAAAGCAACAGGATGCATCAGCTCTATCATCTGCAGATAGCAACAGCTCTATCACCTGCACAAAGCAACAGCTCTATCACCTGCACAAAGCAACAGGCTGCATCAGCTCTATCACCTGCAAATAGCAACAGCTCTATCACCTGCACAAGGCAACAGCTCTATCACCTGCACAAGGCAACAGCTCTATCACCTGCACAAGGCAACAGCTCTATCACCTGCACAAAGCAACAGGCTGCATCAGCTCTATCACCTGCAAATAGCAACAGCTCTATCACCTGCACAAGGCAACAGCTCTATCACCTGCACAAGGCAACAGCTCTATCACCTGCACAAAGCAACAGACTGCATCAGCTCTATCACCTGCACAAAGCAACAGGTCTATCACCTACACAAAGCAACAGGTCTATCACCTGCACAAAGCAACAGGTCTATCACCTGCACAAAGCAACAGGTCTATCACCTGCACAAAGTAACTGGTCTATCACCTGCATAAAGCAACAGGTCTATCACCTGCACAAAGCAAAATGCTATTGTTGATTTCGGAACTGGTGGACCTGCTCCTGTTTATGAGCAGTGTGTGTGTGTGTGTGTGTGTGTGTGTGTGTGTGTGTGCGTGCGTGCGTGCGTGCGTGCGTGCGTGCGTGCGTGCGTGCGTGCGTGCGTGCGTGTGTGTATGCGTGTATGCGTGTGTTCATTTTTTTCGCAGCCCGAAACCCTCATTCACCCACCCACCCGTCCTCTGATGCGTACCACGATGTTCTGACCCCACTATGCACCCACCCGTCCTCTGATGTAGACCTCGATGTTCTGACCAAATCATGCACCCACCCGTCCTTTGAAGCGGACCTCGATGTTCTGACCAAATCATGCACCCACCCGTCCTCTGATGCGGACCTCGATGTTCTGACCAAATCATGCACCCACCCGTCCTTTGATGCGGACCTCGATGTTCTGACCAAATCATGCACCCACCCGTCCTCTGATGTAGACCTCGATGTTCTGACCAAATCATGCACCCACCCGTCCTTTGATGCGGACCTCGATGTTCTGACCAAATCATGCACCCACCCGTCCTTTGATGCGGACCTCGATGTTCTGACCAAATCATGCACCCACCCGTCCTTTGATGCGGACCTCGATGTTCTGACCAAATCATGCACCCACCCGTCCTCTGATGTAGACCTCGATGTTCTGACCAAATCATGCACCCACCCGTTCTTTGATGCGGACCTCGATGTTCTGACCAAATCATGCACCCACCCGTCCTTTGATGCGGACCTCGATGTCCTGCACCCAGGTGACGTGGCTGTTGGTGTCTTTGGGTGGTGACTGCTTCCAGGGCTTCATGAGTACCCGGAAGTCTCCCTCGGTGCCTTCCTGGCACTCGTTGGTGGTGACGACGTAGCGGCATTCGTCTTTGCCCATGTAGTCCAGCCAGCGCCGGTCGTATCGCTGGATGTGCGGGTCGCCGAACACGCTGCAGATTCCCACTCCTGCGAGGCAAAGGGCGGTAAGGCGGGTTTTCCGTCTGGACATTTGGGTTGGGTTGTCTTCCGGTAAGGTCCTCCGCCGGGTGTGAATTAGTATAGCATACGCCCGAGGGAGTGTTTTGGTTGGGATAGTGCGAGTCGTGTGTGTGTGTGTGTGTGTGTGTGTGTGTGTGTGTGTGTGTGTGTGTGTGTGTGTGTGTGTGTGCGTGCGTGCGTGCGTGCGTGCGTGCGTGCGTGTGTGTGTGTGTGTGCGCGCGTGCGTGCATGTGTCCGTGTACACGTGTGTGCGTGATTGTGCGTGTAATCACACACAGACACAGAGATACAGACAGACAGACAGACACACACACACACACACGCACGCACGCACGCACTCCCCCCCCCTCCCCCCAAATGACACACACTGCACACACCGCCTTAAGACAGTCCAGACTTCCAAAGAACCAAGCGGACAAAAAGAAAACACCAGAACAAGCCATGTTACGCCCGTTAGAACACCGGCCCAACGAAAGCACCCCATGACACTTACTTTGACAATTTCCTTTGAAGCCGTTGCCTCTGTAGTCCCGCTTACACACACACTTGTACTGTCCCATTTCGTTGATGCACCGTGCGTTGTCGTCACAGTTGTGAGTTCCCATTGCACACTCGTCAATGTCTAAAAACCGAAACAAACAAAAACAAAAGGTCAAACTTGAATGGATAAGGAATAACTGAACAGTTGTTGCGTGCAAACAAATAAACCAGTTAAGAAAAAATAACAGCAACAGCACAACAACAACAACAACAACAACAACAACAACAACAACAACAACAACAAAACGAGTCGACCTATCAGTTAGTGAATGAAGTGATCAATGGATACGCATATCAAATAAGCGTGCAGACAGACAGACATACAGACAGACAGACAGACAGACAGACGGACGGACGGACGGACGGACAGCCATCCGGACAGACAGACAGACAGAGGGACGGACGGACGGCCATCCATCCAGACAGTGGGACGGACGGACGGACGGACGGACGGACAGCCAGCCAGATAGACAGACAATGGGACGGACGGACGGACAGCCATCCATCCAGACAGACAGACAGACAGAGGGAGGGACGGACGGACGGACAGCCATCCATCCAGACAGACAGACAGACAGACAGAGGGAGGGAGGGACGGACGCACAGCCAGCCAGAGAGGCAGGCGGGCAGATATACATTAGGAAAGGCAAACCTTCCACGTAAGTACGTGCATGTTCACAGCGCTGGAGTGTGGGGTGTGTGAGGGGGTGGGGGGGGGGGGGGGGATGGGGGGGGGGGGGGGGGGGGGCATGGGCGTGGGGGGTGGGGTGGGGTAAGACACGCTCCCATTTTGACATACGCTCCCGTAAGAAGCATAGAAAGTTGGGCGCGCACGCACGCACGTACACACGCACGCACACACGCACGCACGCACGCACGCACGCACACACACGCACGCACGCACGCACGCACGCACGCACGCACACACACACACACACACACACACACACACACACACACACACACACACACACACACACACAAGTGTACTGAAATGTCTGTCGTACGAAATTATGTCAGGGAATGCATCACGACCATATCACCTACGCGGTACGGGAACAGAATCCAACTAGCAGAAAAGTGTACAGTCAATGGACATTAGGTGTCTGTCTTGATCCTACTCTCTCTTTCCAACCGAAATCTCCTCCCTTTGTCGTATCTACTATCTTGAACTTCGTCGGATTAGTGCAATACGAATCTATCTGTCCGAAGATGTCACCAAAAAACTGTCGTGTGCGTTTGTTCTTTGAAGATTAGATTATTACAATTCACTTTTGGCAGGCTGTCCTAAGTATCTTCTTTCTAAACTCCAAAAAGTACAGAACAATGCTGCAAGACTCATTTTCAGAACAACCAGATCTGCCCACATCACTCCTATGCTGCATTCTCTTCACTGGCTACCTATTGAGCAGAGGATCGAATACAAATTGTCTTTGCTTTGCTTTAAGATCGTTTCTCATCAGGCTCCCATCTAAATTTCAGAACTTCTTCCCCTTTACACTCCTTCCAGGTAGCTCCGATCTTCTACAGACACCCGAGTGTTCAGAATATCATCCTTCCGAACAAAGTCCTGTGGTCAGCGCTCTTTCTCTTACCAGGCTCCAGTTATCTGGAACCAAGTCCCTGTTTCTGTCCGCCATTCTACCTCTGTCAGAAGAAGACGAGGAAGAAGAGGACGACGACGAAGAGGACGAGGAAGAAGAGGACGAAGAAGAAGAGGACAACGAAGAAGAAGAGGACGACGACGAAAAGGACGACGACGAAGAGGACGAGGAAGAAGAGGACGACGAAGAAGACGAGGACGAAGAAGAAGAGGACGAGGAAGAAGAGGACGGCGAAGAAGAGGACAACGAAGAGGATGACGAAGAAGAGGACGAAGAAGAGGACGACGAAGAAGACGAGGACGAAGAAGAAGAGGATGACGAAGAAGAGGACGAGGAAGAAGAGGACAACGAAGAGGATGACGAAGAAGAGGACGAAGAAGAAGAGGATGACGAAGAAGAAGAGGACGGCGAAGAAGAGGACGAAGAAGAAGGGGATGATGAAGAAGAGGACGAGGAAGAAGGAAAACAAGAATGAAGAAGACGAAAAATCAGAATTACGCTCACCTCTGTCACAACTACAGAAACAAGAAGAACAGAAACAACAACAACAGCAGCACCAATAACAACACAACAACAACAACAACAGCAACAACAACAACAACAACAACAACAACAACAACAACAACAACAACAACAACAACAACAACAACAGCACCAATAACAACTGTAAGCACTGCGAAAAGAACAACAACAACAACAACAACAACAACAGCAGCACCAATAA
>JABMCL010003926.1:72500-92500 GCA_018857735.1 Alviniconcha marisindica | reverse complement strand
ACACCAGCTCAAATAAAACCAAAATCGTTCGAATCGAGACGGAACTTTTTTTTCTTTTTCTTTTTTACGTGCATGCTTGGGCGCTAGGTTGCTTCCACGGTCTTTTATCAGTACCCAAACCTTTCGGAGGGCGCAGACCGCGTCGGTGGATAATTGCGCGGAGATAAAGAGTACCCCTTCATTGGCGTAACCAAACCTGGCAGAGTTTGGAGGAAGGTGCCGGAAAGCGGTGCTCGGAGTGTGGGTTGTATGCACATTCCGAGCATCGCTTTCCGGCACCTTCCTCCAAACTCGGCCAGATTTAGTTACGCCACTGAAGGGGCACTCTTTATCTCCGCGCAGCTGTCCGCCGACGCGGTCAGCGCCCTCCGAAAGGTTCGGGTACTGATAAGACTGTAGAAGCAACCTAGCGCCAAAGCACGCACGTAAACATGAGACGCATCCACCCCGGGTGAAAACCCCCCAAACAGTTCCGTCTCGATTCAAACGATTGTGGTTTTATTTGTGCTGATGTAAACTTTGTTGGCGGCTATAAATGACACGCCTTGTTTTATTTGAGTTGTTTGTAACAAACCTACTACTGTTTGAGCACCAACAAAAAAACTGCCCGTTAGCTGACAGTTTTCTGGACCCTATGGCGTAACTAAATACGGCAGTGGTTGAAGGAAGGATGTCGTAAACCAGTGCTTGGAGTTTGGGTTGTATGGTGTACAAAGAACTTGCGCCGAGACGGCAGACGGTTGATGTAGCTCCAGCCATGCAGCAACCAAATAGCACTGTCTGTGCACCACCGGTGTAAAGAGAATCACCGGTGTAAAGGGAATCACCGGGGTAAAGGGAATCACCGGTGTAAAGGGAATCACCGGGGTAAAGGGAATCACCGGGGTAAAGGGAATCACCGGGGTAAAGGGAATCACCGGTGTAAAGGGAATCACCGGGGTAAAGGGAATCACCGGTGTAAAGGGAATCACCGGGGTAAAGGGAATCACCGGGGTAAAGGGAATCACCGGGGTAAAGGGAATCACCGGGGTAAAGGGAATCAGTCACTCATTCAGAATCACATGAGACACGAGAGCAGTGAGTCTGCTCGAGAGCAGAGAATAGTGCTATATAAAGGTGATCAGTAATAATATTGATACTACTACTACTACTACTACTACTACTACTACTACTACTACTACCTTTTCACAAGCTCTGTCTCTTCAAACCGTCATCCTCACTCGGAATTCACAAACCTGTCACCTGCTCTGTCTCGTCAAGGTAAGAATCAACACACAAGGGCGTTAATTAGCGCTCGAAATACGTAATACAAGTACAGCTACAAAGACCTGAGTCCCCGACGGTAACTCTCACCTAGCATGCATGTAAATACAAGGTACATAAACTCCAACAGAGGTTCATCTACGGTAACTTTCACCTGGCATGCGTGTAAATACAAGGTACATAAACTCCAACAGAGGTTCATCTACGGTAACTTTCACCTGGCATGCGTGTAAATACAAGGTACATAAACTCCAACAGAGGTTCATCTACGGTAACTCTCACCTGGCATGCGTGTAAATATAAGGTACATAAACTCCAACAGAGGTTCATCTAGGGTAACTCTCACCTGGCATGCGTGTAAATACAAGGTACATAAACTCCAGATTAGGAACATCCTCATGTCAAAGTAAGGTTTTCTTGATGAAAACGCTCTTACCGATCGGTTTTTGACTGCAGAACAGATCGCCGATTGTGACGTTGACATGTGACTCGGGGTCGGAGTTCAAGGCCGTCAGGTTAAGGGAGATCAGTGGCAGCAGAGATGTGTCATTCAAAATGCCGGCGTCCCGCCTCCAGTGGTAGTCCATTGCGTCACAGTTACATTTCCTGTTCATCACAGTTACATTTCCTGTTCATCACAGTTACATTTCCTGTTCATAAGTAGCAACGTTTATTCACACCCTGAGTACGAAAAGGACAGTGTCAACCAAATCAATATATACAGAGAGAGACTGGGGTGAGAGAGAGCGAGAGACAGACAGGCAGACAGACAGACAGACAGAGACAGATGTTGCCTGAGCGATGAAGACGGCTGCCACGAAGTCCAGAGGTTTAGGTTGAAAGCAAAAATATCGCTAACGCTAGCGGTAGCGAAACTACTTTTCTTGTGAAGTCAGTGGTTTCTGTGCTGATCGGAGACAAAGGAATCTGGGTTGTGAACATTCTCTACCACATACCACGGAATCTGGGTTGTGAACATTCTCTACCACATACCACGGAATCTGGGCTGTGAATGTTATCTACCATATACCACGGAATCTGGGTTGTGAACATTGAGATGTCTCTACCACATACCACGGAATCTGGGTTGTGAACATTCTCTACCACATACCACGGAATCTGGGTTGTGAACATTCTCTACCACATACCACGGAATCTGGGTTGTGAACATTCTCTACACATACCACGGAATCTGGGTTGTGAACATTCTCTACACATACCACGGAATCTGGGTTGTGAACATTCTTACATACCACGGAATCTGGGTTGTGAACATTCTCTACCACATACCACGGAATCTGGGTTGTGAACATTCTCTACACATACCACGGAATCTGGGTTGTGAACATTCTCTACACATACCACGGAATCTGGTGTGAACATTCTCTACCACATACCACGGAATCTGGGTTGTGAACATTCTCTACCACATACCACGGAATCTGGGTTGTGAACATTCTCTACACATACCACGGAATCTGGGTTGTGAACATTCTCTACACATACCACGGAATCTGGGTTGTGAACATTCTCTACCACATACCACGGAATCTGGGTTGTGAACATTCTTTACAAGACAACGGAATCTGGTTGTGAACATTCTCTACCACATAAACCACGGAATCTGGGTTGTGAACATTCTCTACACATACCACGGAATCTGGGTTGTGAACATTCTCTACCACATACCACGGAATCTGGGTTGTGAACATTCTCTACCACATACCACGGAATCTGGGTTGTGAACATTCTCTACACATACCACGGAATCTGGGTTGTGAACATTCTCTACCACATACCACGGAATCTGGGTTGTGAACATTCTTTACTATAGACACACGGAATCTGGGTTGTGAACATTTTCTACACATACCACGGAGTCGATTGTGAACATTCTTTACCACATACACGGAATCTGGGTTGTGAACATTCTCTACCACATACCACGGAATCTGGCTTGTGAACATTCTCTGCCACATACCACGGAATCTGGGTTGTGAACATTCTTTACTACATACCACGGAATCTGGGTTGTGAACATTCTTTACTATAGACAACGGAATCTGGGTTGTGAACATTTTCTACCACATACCACGGAGTCCGGGTTGTGAACATTCTTTACCACATAACACGGAATCTGGGTTGTGAACATTCTCTACCACATACCACGGAATCTGGCTTGTGAACATTTTCTACCACTTACCACGGAATCTGGGTTGTGAACATTCTCTACCACATACCACGGAATCTGGGTTGTGAACATTCTCTACCACATACCACGGAATCTGGGTTGTGAACATTCTCTACCACATACCACGGAATCTGGGTTGTGAACATTCTTTACTATAGACAACGGAATCTGGGTTGTGAACATTTTCTACCACATACCACGGAGTCCGGATTGTGAACATTCTTTACCACATAACACGGAATCTGGGTTGTGAACATTCTCTACCACATACCACGGAATCTGGCTTGTGAACATTCTCTGCCACATACCACGGAATCTGGGTTGTGAACATTCTTTACTACAGATCAACGGAATCTGGGTTGTGAACATTCTTTACTATAGACAACGGAATCTGGGTTGTGAACTTTCCCTCTACCACATACCACGGAATCTGGGTTGTGAACATTCTCTACCACATACCACGGAATCTGGGTTGTGAACATTCTCTACACATACCACGGAATCTGGGTTGTGAACATTCTCTACCACATACCACGGAATCTGGGTTGTGAACATTCTCTACCACATACCACGGAATCTGGGTTGTGAACATTCGTTACTACAGATCACGGAATCTGGGTTGTGAACATTCTCTACCACATACCACGGAATCTGGGTTGTGAACATTCTTTACTATAGACAACGGAATGTGGGTTGTGAACATTCCCTACCACATACCATGGAATCTGGGTTGTGAACATTCGTTACTACAGATCACGGAATCTGGGTTGTGAACATTCTCTACCACATACCACGGAATCGGGTTGTGAACATTCTTACACATACCACGGAATCTGGGTTGTGAACATTCTCTACCACATACCACGGAAAGTCTGGGTTGTGAACATTCTCTACCACATACCACGGAATCTGGGTTGTGAACATTCGTTACTACAGATCACGGAATCTGGGTTGTGAACATTCTCTACCACATACCACGGAATCTGGGTTGTGAACATTCTCTACCACATACCACGGAATCTGGGTTGTGAACATTCTCTACCACATACCACGGAATCTGGGTTGTGAACATTCTCTACACATACCACGGAATCTGGGTTGTGAACATTCTCTACACATACCACGGAATCGGGGTTGTGAACATTCTCTACCACATACCACGGAATCTGGGTTGTGAACATTCTCTACCACATACCACGGAATCTGGGTTGTGAACATTCTCTACCACATACCACGGAATCTGGGTTGTGAACATTCTTTACTATAGACAATGGAATCTGGGTTGTGAACATTCTCTACCACATACCACGGAATCTGGGTTGTGAACATTCTCTACCACATACCACGGAATCTGGGTTGTGAATATTCTTTACTATAGACAACGGAATCTGGGTTGTGAACGTTCCCTACCACATACCACGGAATCTGGGTTGTGAACATTCGTTACTACAGATCACGGAATCTGGGTTGTGAACATTCTCTACACATACCACGGAATCTGGGTTTTGAACATTCTCTACCACATACCACGGAATCTGGGTTGTGAACATTCTTTACTATAGACAACGGAATCTGTGTTGTGAACATTCTCTACCACATACCATGGAATCTGGGTTGTGAACATTCGTTACTACAGATCACGGAATCTGGGTTGTGAACATTCTCTACCACATACCACGGAATCTGGGTTGTGAACATTCTCTACCACATACCACGGAATCTGGGTTGTGAACATTCTCTACCACATACCACGGAATCTGGGTTGTGAACATTCTCTACCACATACCACGGAATCTGGGTTGTGAACATTCTCTACAATACCACGGAATCGGGTTTGAACTTCTTACAAACCACGGAGTCTGGGTTGTGAACATTCTCTACCACATACCACGGAGTCTGGGTTGTGAACATTCTCTACCACATACCACGGAATCTGGGTTGTGAACATTCTCTACCACATACCACGGAATCTGGGTTGTGAACATTCTCTACCACATACCACGGAATCTGGGTTGTGAACATTCTCTACCACATACCACGGAGTCTGGGTTGTGAACATTCTCTACCACATACCACGGAATCTGGGTTGTGAACATTCTCTACCACATACCACGGAATCTGGGTTGTGAACATTCTCTACCACATACGTTCAGCTTTTCGTCGACAGGTGTGTTTGTGACCAGAGTGGATGTGTAGTACTGTTCCCACCTGGCGTGCCAAGGAAACGAGACACGTGTAGGTACTGAGCATTGCTCCATGGGCTCCCGCCACAAGCTTTATTTGGGTTGCTTGTCGTGATGTAATTGTTATTTCCTCGTCAGGATGTACCCTTAATAATAATAGCAGATTATTTACGGCTCCCCATCTCGTAAGAGCCCGGAGCGCTTACAAAGATATAAGGATGCACTCATTTCATCACACACACACACACACACACACACACACACACACACACACCACACACACACACACACAACACACACCCCCTTGACATCTGACCCCTCCCCAAAACGGCGGTGTGCATAGCTACTCAACGACAGCCACATTTCAGAGGAGCCCCTGTGTGGTGGACAGGTAAACTCTCACACAGGTGGGTATTACATTAGGCTGAAAAGCTTCATCCAGTACACAAACCAACAGCTGTATATTCATCCAGTGCACAAACCAACAGCTATATATTCATCCAGTATACAAACCAACAGCTATATGTTCATCCAGTACACAAACCAACAGCTATATATTCATCCAGTGCACAAATCAACAGCTATATATTAATCCAGTACACAAACCAACAGCTATATATTCATCCAGTGCACAAATCAACGGCTATATATTCATCCAGTACATAAACCAACAGCTATATATTTCAAAACTAATTAAACACACAAAACGAACCTCTTACTTCAGCACAAAACTAACGTCTGCTGTCGTCACTTCCGCCCCCTTACGCGCATGGCTAGAAGTCAGAGGAAAGTGAAATCACGTGGCCATAAACCACGCATCCAACCAGGACCAGTGAGGAGAGACATAATTATGTCCAAGTCTTCCATTCCGCCAAGAAAACAAACACACATACTGGACAAAGCCTCAACAAGCAAGCAATGACGTTCACAGAAAACACACACATTGGACAAGCAAGCAATGACGTTCACAGAAGAAAAACAAAATTTGGACAAGCAGGCAATGATGTTCATAGAAAACAGACACATTGGACAAGCAAGCAATGACGTTCACAAAAAACAGACACATTGGACAAGCAAGCAATGACGTCCACAGAAAACACACATTGGACAAACAAGCAATGACGTTCACAGAAAACAGACACATTGAACAAGCCAGCAATAACGGTCACAGAAACCAACCGCCAGAGGGCTCCGGCAGACAACCACCCCAGCACCTTCAGCCAATGGCAACGTCACAGTTAACATAGATTATCCACACGTGCACGTGCATCCCCCCGTCCCTAATAAGCCTTATGGTTAAGCGCCGTGTTTACTTAACGACGGGCACCTGTTGAGTTGCTGGCTGCTGGAGTCCAGACCGCCGCAGCTCTGCTCTTTTCCACACGCACACGTGCCGGCCGTCGTTGACCCGCCCCACACCCGGGCTGGCTGCCCGCCGGGCCCGCTCCACTCCGCCCCGCCACCCAGCAGCTGCCGGAAACAGACAGCATGATGATGACGAGAACACACCCCGACCTCCACCCTGACCAGGAAAACCTCCCCCCTCGCCCTCCACCCCCAAACCCCTCCCCACACAGCCACCCGGAATGGCCGGTCGCTCCTCCACCCGGTAACTGCCCGATAACACAGACAGGATGATGATGATGAGAACACACCCCAACTTCCCCCCCCCCCCCCACACACACCCCACACCCGGAATGGCCGGTCGCTCCACCCTGACCAAAAAGGCTGCTGCCCCCTCCCCCCCCCCCCCGCCCCCCCCCCCCCCCCAACACACACACCCGGAATGGCCGGTCGCTCCAGCATCCGGTGACTGCCAGGCAACAGAGAGAAAAAACGATGATGATGAGAACACACCCCGACCTCCACCCTGACCATGAATGCCCCAAGCCACTGGTTGGAAACAGTATACCGACACGACTGTACCGTGGCTTTGTAGCATTCACCCGCCACGGGTTGGATACGGTAAGTAGGCCTACACTAGCTGACATGTACCTTTGCTTTGTAGCATTAACCCGCCACGGGTTGGATACTGTAAGTACACTAGCTGACATGTACCTTTGTAGCATTCATACGCCACGGGTTGGATACTGTAAGTACACTAGCTGACATGTACCTTTGTAGCATGCACCCGCCACGGTTTGGATACTGTAAGTACACTAGCTGACATGTACATTTGTAGCATTCACCCGCCACGGTTTGGATACTATAAGTACACTAGCTGACATGTACCTTTGTAGCATTCATACGCCACGGGTTGGATACTGTAAGTACACTAGCTGACATGCACCTTTGTAGCATTCATACGCCACGGGTTGGATACTGTAAGTACACTAGCTGACATGCACCTTTGTAGCATTCATACGCCACTGGTTGGATAGAGTAAGTACACTAGCTGACATGTACCTTTGTAGCATTCATACGCCACTGGTTGGATACAGT
This sequence comes from Alviniconcha marisindica, assembly GCA_018857735.1. Lineage (NCBI taxonomy): Eukaryota > Metazoa > Mollusca > Gastropoda > Provannidae > Alviniconcha > Alviniconcha marisindica. Next base: position 84,421 of record JABMCL010003926.1, on the reverse strand, counting down.
AAGTACACTAGCTGACATGTACCTTTGTAGCATTCATACGCCACGGGTTGGATAGAGTAAGTACACTAGCTGACATGTACCTTTGTAGCATTCACTCGCCACGGGTTGGATACTGTAAGTACATTAGCTGACATGTACCTTTGTAGCATTCATACGCCACGGGTTGAATACAGTAAGTACACTAGCTGACAGGTACCTTTACTTTGTAGCATTCATACGCCACGGGTTGGATACAGTACACTGACATGGACCTTGGCTCTGTGGCATTCATACGACCACGGGTTGAATGCAGCACGCTGACACCTACCTTTGCTCTGTAGCATTCATACGCCACGGGCTGGATGCAGTATTTCGACACCTCAACCAGACAGCGAATGTGCTGCAGGGTGGGTACGAAGTAGTCGTGCGTGCTCGTCTCCCCTGGAGTCACCTGGGTGTCCTCCCTTGTCCTGGACACGATGCGGGTTGTGCCTAAAGAGCAGCACAGGGAAAACAAACAACGGTTCGGGTGGTCAGGCTTCAGTGGCCATCGTCAGTAATCAACACGTAGGAGCTTTCCGGGTCGTGGCGGTGGGAGGGGGGTAGCAGGGAGACCGGGGTGCAGGGTGGGAGGGGGGTAGCAGGGAGAAAGGGGGTAGCAGGGTGGAGGGGGTAGCAGGGAGAAAGGGGGTAGCAGGGTGGAGGGGGTAGTCAGGGAAGGGGTAGGGGTAGCAGGGTGTAGGGGGAAGGGGTGAGGTAGCAGGGAGAAGGGGGTAGCAGGGTGGGAGGGGGTAGCAGGGTGGGAGGGGGTCAGTACAAATGGTGAGGTTAACAGGGGGTAGCGGGTGAGTAGCAGGGTGATAGGGGTAGCAGGGTGTAGTGATGGGGTGCAGGGAGAAAGGGGGTGAGCAGGGTAGCGGGGAGGGGGTAGCAGGGAGGACAAAAGGGGGTAGCAGGGGTAGCAGGGGATGGGGTAGCAGGGTGGCAGGGGGTAGCAGGGAGAAAGGGGGTAGCAGGGTGGGAGGGGGTAGCAGGGAGAAAGGGGGTAGCAGGGTGGCAGGGGGTAGCAGGGAGAAAGGGGGTAGCAGGGTGGGAGGGGGTAGCAGGGGAAGAAGGGGTAGCAGGGTGGCAGGGGTAGCAGGGGAAGGGGGGTAGCAGGGTGGTAGGGGTGATAGGGGTAGCAGGGTGATAGGGGTGATAGGGGTAGCAGGGTGATAGGGGTAGCAGGGGTAAAGGGGTTGAGTGGGAGGGGGTAGCAGGGTGGCAGGGGGTGAAGGGGGAGAAAGGGGGTAGCAGGGTGGCAGGGGGTAGCAGGGAGAAAGGGGGTAGCAGGGTGGTAGGGGAGATAGGGGTAGCAGGGTGATAGGGGTGATAGGGGTAGCAGGGTGATAGGGGTGACAGGGGTAGCAGGGTGATAGGGGTAGCAGGGGAAAAGGGGTTGAGTGGGAGGGGGTAGCAGGGGGAGGGGGTTGGGGTAGGAGAGGGGCAGCAGTTACTACATGTAGGCTAACTAAAGCGCTGGCTTATGAATCCAGTAGCGAGAATTCGACTCCTGGTCAAGATAAGATAAGATAAGATATGATAATACTTGATTACACAAGGATAAGGGCACTCCGAGCATCGCTTTCAGGCACCTTCCTCCAAACTCTGCCAGATTTAGTTACGCCACTGAAGGGGCACTCTTTATCTCCGCGCAGCTGTCCAGCGACGCGGTCAGCGCCCTCAGAAAGGTTTCGGTACTAATATGACTGTAGAAGCAAACTGGCGCCCAAGCACGCACGTAAACCCGAGACGCATCCACCCCGAGTAAAAAAAAAGAGTTCCGTCTCGTTTCAAACGATTTTGGTTTCATTTGAGCTGGCGTAAGCTACATGGTCAGTTATAAAACAAACGTCTGATATAATCTGAGTTGTTTGTAACAACTTACTACTGTTTGAGCACCAACAAAATACTGCTCGTTAGCTGACAGTTTTCTGGGACCTATGGCGTAACTAAATACGGCAGTGGTTGAAGGAAGGCTGTCGTAAACCAGTGCTTGGAGATTGGGATAAGGGGTGAGGGTGTGCATGTGCGTGTGTGTGTGTGTGTGTGTGTGTGTGTGTGTGTGAGAGAGAGAGAGAGAGAGAGAGAGAGAGAGAGAGAGAGAGAGAGAGAGAGAGAGAGAGAGAGAGAGAGAGAGAGAGTAAATATGAGGAATACAGTATGTTTATATTATTCTTTTCGCGGTTTCATGTATAGCCTACATGTCTGTCGGTCTTGCAAAGCGCGGTGTGCATGCCCTTGACAAAGAGACACGGCGCTACCGAAACTACAGAAATGAGGACTGTTATTGTCATGACGATGACGACGTTTACCGGTCCGGTTCTGCAGGTCCATCTGGCAGTACACGAGGAAAGGGTCGCACACGCCGGGCAGCGGGTTGATGAGATACTCCCCGCTCTTCTCATAATTGATCCCGTACTGCTCCCGCCACTCAAGCGCCTCCTGGCAGTCACGTGGGAATTCTGTGCACACAGAGTCATGACGTCATAAAGGTCGTGTACGATAGTTATATGAGAGCATCCGAAGGAATGAGCGAACAAGCGCTGGTGAGGCTGACAGAATGGAACAGATCTAGGTAAAGTGTACTCACCAATAAGAGAAAAGTCAGAGAAACAATCATCTGTCAATCTTCTAGCTTTCACCCGATGAAGACGTTCATGTCTGCGCCAGTGCTTGAAATAAACGTAGGTGCTCTCAAGGAGCTAGCCATCCCCAGACCTTTCTTCAACGGACAGAACAGATGAAAATAAAACTTGAAGTCAAAGACTCGGTTTTAAAGTGTACCGCTGATACTGATTTCACTTCTAAATCCTCGTGCGTTACTCACGATTAGCGGGACCCTATGTAGAAAACAGTGACCGTCAAGTGTCACAGCTGGCCGGCGGCTTCCTGCGGCCTTAGATCTTGTTCCTCGGGCAACACCAGCACGGGCCTCACGTGCCCGCTATCAGAGAAGCGGCGCGTGCATCACCGGAACCCGGACACGTAAAGCGGCGCGTGCATCACCGGAACCCGGACACGTAAAGCGGCGCGTGCATCACCGGAACCCGGACACGTAAAGCGGCGCGTGCATCACCGGAACCCGGACACGTAAAGCGGCGCGTGCATCACCGGAACCCGGACACGTAAAGCGGCGCGTGCATCACCGGAACCCGGACACGTAAAGCGGCGCGTACGTCACCGGAACCCGGACACGTAAAGCGGCGCGTGCATCACCGGAACCCGGACACGTAAAGCAGCGCGTGCATCACCGGAACCCGGACACGTAAAGCGGCGCGTGCATCACCGGAACCCGGACACGTAAAGCGGCGCGTACATCACCGGAATCCGGACGCGTACCGTTTTTGCGCGCAGTCAGCCCCGCCATACGTCAAAGACGAAATCAAGCACAGAATCTGAATCAAAACTGGTACAAAATTCCTTTAGATTTTTATCTCGACCTTCTCGATCTACTGGTTGGCCCGAGCAAACAGTGTGCTATTGACAGGACGTTGAAATCCAGTTACCTGCTGACCATCTGTTGGAGGAAACCTGCTTTGAGAAAAATGTCGGCAAGGTGTACAGCTGAAGGTCTCGTAATTTAAAGGAGACACCCCCCTCTCCCGTCCCTGTGTGTCGTGGACTACAGCAACCTTTTGGGGGTTAGTACGGCCTGAATAATCTGTATGTACAACAAAAATCATTATTGACACCTAGAAGAGTGAGATGGGCCAGTGAAGAAGAAGAAGAAGAAGAAGAAGAAGAAGAAGAAGAAGAAGAAAGAAGGAAGGACAGAAAAAGGAGAAGAGGTGAGAAGAAGGAGAAAAGAAAAACGAAAAAGAAGAAAGAATGGGTTGAAAAAGGACAAGTAGAAGAGATGGAAAGAAGAAGAAGAAGAAGAAGAAGAAGAAGAAGAAGAAGAAGAAGATGATGATGATATGATGATGATGATGATGATGATGATGATGATGATGATGAGGAGGAGGAGGAGGAGGAGGAGGAGGAGGAGGAAAACGAAAGGGAATGAAGCAGAAACAAAACAGAACGAGGAGAAGAAGGAAGACGAGCAAGAAGAAAGGGAAGAAAATGATGATGATGATGATGATGATGATGATGATGAAGAGGACGAAGAAAAGGAATGAAGCATAAACAGAACAGAAGGAGGAGAAGGAAGAAGAAGGAAGTGGAGCAAGAGGACGAGGAAACACAGGGCAGGCCGTGCAGTGACGAAAGGAACTCACGCTGACACACTGTATTGCTGCAGAAGACGTTGCCAACAGCCATGACGCCATAGGCCTCACGTGTCTCCTGTCCGCCAATGGCCATGCGGACGATGGGCAGCGTCTCCTTCTGACTGACCACTCCGGCGTCCCTGGATTCCTAGCAACCAGAACGTACACACTGTACACACCTTCTGACCACTCCGGCGTCCATGGATCCCTAGCAACCAGAACGTACACACTGTACACACCTTCTTACTGACCACTCCGCGTCCATGGACCCCTAGCAACCAGAACGTACACACTGTACACACCTTCTTCTGACCACTCGCGTCCTGACCTAGCAACCAAACTACACACTGTACCACCTTCTTCCGACCATCCGACGTCCATGGACCCCTAGCAACCAGAACGTACACACTGTACACACCTTCTTACTGACCACTCCGACGTCCATGGACCCCTAGCAACCAGAACGTACACACTGTACACACCTTCTTACTGACCACTCCGACGTCCATGGACCCCTAGCAACCAGAACGTACACACTGTACACACCTTCTTACTGACCACTCCGGCGTCCCTGGACTCCTAGCAACCAGAACGTACACACGGCATGTACACACCTTCTGTGGTTGCCACGTCACTGCAAGCACACCTCCATGCCCACGATGTTTACAGGCCTATGGGGCGGTTCAGGAGGGGTTGTTAACTCTTTTGACCTTTCACCCGGTATCGCTTAAGTCCTTTGGCCACTTTTACTTCCGGTGAGTACTTTCTTTACAGTCGAAGGCATTGACATGAATTGGCAAAGTTTACAGTGCCAACTTTAAAGGCGATCTCGCGTGAAGCTCCACTGGCTATTGCCAAGGAACAGTGTCGAAAGCCACGGGTTGCTGTGTAGCCACGGCTTGCTATGTAGCCACGGCTTGTTGTGTAGCCACGGCTTGCTGTGTAGCCACGGCTTGCTGTGTAGCCACGGCTTGTTGTGTAGCCACGGCTTGCTACCTGAAGTAGCCACGGCTTGCTATGTAGCCACGGCTTGTTGTGTAGCCACGGCTTGCTATGTAGCCACGGCTTGCTATGTAGCCACGGCTTGTTGTGTAGCCACGGTGAGTCCCCTTGCTATGTAGCCACGGCATTGACATTGCATGTAGCCACGGCTTGCTATGTAGCCACTTTAAAGGCTTGCGTGTAGCCACGGCTTGCTATGTAGCCACGGCTTGTTGTGTAGCCACGGCTTGCTATGTAGCCACGGCTTGCTATGTAGCCACGGCTTGCTAAGTTGTAGCCACGGCTTGCTTGTAGCCACGGCTTGTTGTGTAGCCACGGGTTGCTTGTAGCCACGCTTGCTACCTGAAGTAGCCACGGCTTGCTGTGTAGCCACGGCTTGCTATGTAGCCACGGCTTGCTTGTAGCCACGGCTTGCTATGTAGCCACGGCTTGTTGTGTAGCCACGGCTTGCTATGTAGCCACGGCTTGCTGTGTAGCCACGGCTTGCTATGTAGCCACGGCTTGCTGTGTAGCCACGGCTTGCTATGTAGCCACGGCTTGCTGTGTAGCCACGGCTTGCTATGTAGTCCACGGCTTGCTATGTAGCCACGGCTTGCTATGTAGCCACGGCTTGCTGTGTAGCCACGGCTTGCTGTGTAGCCACGGCTTGCTGTGTAGCCACGGCTTGCTGTGTAGCCACGGCTTGCTATGTAGCCACGGCTTGCTGTGTAGCCACGCTTGCTGTGTAGCCACGGCTTGCTATGTAGCCACGCTTGCTGTGTAGCCACGGTTTGCTATGTAGCCACGGTTTCCCTGCTATGTAGCCACGGCTTGCTGTGTAGCCACGGCTTGCTATGTAGCCACGGCTTGCTGTGTAGCCACGGCTTGCTATGTAGCCACGGTGTGCTATATAGCTCATGTGTAGCCACGGCTTGCTGTGTAGCCACAGCTTGCTGACCGAAGTAGCTACGGCTTGCTATACAGCCACGGCTTGCTGTGTAGCCACAGCTTGCTAAGCGAAGTAGCCATGGCTTGCTATACAGCCACGGCTTGCTGTGTAACCACGGCTTGCTATGTAGCCAAGGCTTGATATGTAGCTCGTGTGTAGCCACGGCTTGCTGTGTAGCCACAGCTTGCTAACTGAAGTAGCCACGGCTTGCTGTGTAGCCACGGCTTGCTATGTAGCCACGGCTTGCTAACTAAAGTAGCCACGGCTAGCTATGTAGCCACGGCTTGCTAACTGAAGTAGCCATGACTTGCTATGTAGCCATGGCTTGCTGTGTAGCCACGGCTTGCTGTGTAGCCACAGCTTGCTAACTGAAGTAGCCACGGCTTGCTATGTAGCCACGGCTTGCTATGTAACCACGGGCTGCTATGTAACCACGGTACGGACGGCATGCTGTGGCAGGTTTGTACAACCCAGCCTCGCTTTAGATCTCACGACCTCGCCGTGACCTAGGTCATTATGAGCATGCAGTCCATTCGCGTTTGAAGCGGAAGAGAATAGACTGCGTCAGCAGCCGCGCAGACTCTGTTTGGCTGTTGCTGTCTTTATTGGTCTGTATGCTACACCATCTTAGCGTTCTAGAGCAAGCATTAGACACCCATGATCCTTTCAGTTTACTTCATGTACACCAACAACACACGAATGCAGTCAGTCCCTAAACTCCATCACAGAAACGTATTTGTCTGCTTACAGCTCCTTTCACTAGTGGACCATGTTGCTCCCGCTGTTCGGTCAACCATCTTTGTCTTCTCTTTCAACGCTTTATTAACCCCTTCACGCCGTTCGGTCAACCATCTTTGTCTTCTCTTTCAACGCTTTATTAACCCCTTCACGCCGTTCAGTCAACCATCTTTGTCTTCTCTTTCAACGCTTTATTAACCCCTTCACGCCGTTCAGTCAACCATCTTTGTCTTCTCTTTCAACGCTTTATTAACCCCTTCACTGCCATGCATGTTTGTACATTATTCGCTGGCAAACAAAGTGCAAAACTTAAAAAGCATTATTTTTTGGAGGGTGATGGGTGTGTGGAGGGATGATCCCACCAGCATGCGAAGAACTGACAAAAAATGCACAGCGCCGGAAGTAGATTTGCTACAGGCTCCGAACGTGTTTACTTTGTAAGTCTGTGTGTGTGGTCCTTTGAACCAAGAACATTTAGGGACGGGGCAGCGACGGAAAGAAGAAGCCTTCTTTACTGCACGGACGACACCCGTCCGTCGTCAGTCAGAGGAACACTGGCACAGTTTCAAAGGCAACGTTGGGGAAACTTCCGAAACGGAGTTAAGCACCTACGAGCATTCCTGAGCACACAGATACGTACCCCCTTGAACTGGACAGCAGCGTAGTGGCCCCGCCCTGATAGAACCGTGCTGGCTGACTGGGCGTAAAACACCAAGTTACTGACTTACTTACCTCACTAGTGGCGGCGTCACAGTGACACGTCTGACTGTCCTCGCACGTGCCCGTCAGACTGCACGCGCAGCCAGTGACGTCAGTCCTATTACCGGTGCCAAAGGACAAAGAGACGGGATTGGTCAACGAGCTGTAGTAGCTGTTTGCAGGCGCTCCGTCGTTGATCAGCTTCGTCAGTTTGCACAGGAACTGAACAGGCTGCAGACACAGTCAGTAGTTAGTTAGTTAGTTAGTTAGTAGTTAATTTAGCTAGTTAGTGGGTTAGTTGGTTATTTATTTAGTTAGTTAGTTAGGTTAGTGCATATAGTTAGTTAGTTAGCAATTAATGGAAAACAGAGGAAAGATGAGACAGAGGAAAGATATGGAGATAGAGGTGAGGGGAACAGAGGAGGAGAGATATGGAGACAGAGGGAGAGAGAGGAGACAGAGGTGAGAGGAGACAGAGGGGAGAGGGAGACAGAGGGGAGAGGGAGACAGAGGGGAGAGGGAGACAGAGGGTGAGAGGGAGACAGAGGGGAGAGGGAGACAGAGGGGAGAGGGAGACAGAGGGAGAGGGAGACAGAGGTGAGAGGGAGACAGAGGGGGAGGGAGGACAGAGGGGAGAGGGAGACAGAGGGAGAGGGAGACAGAGGAGAGGGAGACAGAGGGGAGAGGGAGACAGAGGGGGAGAGGGAGACAGAGGGAGAGGGAGACAGAGGGGAGAGGGAGACAGAGGGGGAGAGGGAACAGAGGGGGGAGAGGGAGACAGAGGGAGAGGGAGACAGAGGGGAGAGGGAGACAGAGGGAGAGGGAGACAGAGGGGAAGGGAGACAGAGGGAGAGGGAGACAGAGGGGAGAGGGAGACAGGAGGACAAGAGAGGGAGACAGAGGGAGAGGGAGACAGAGGGGAGAGGGAGACAGAGGAGAGGAGACAGAGGGAGAGGGAGACAGAGGAGAAGGAGACAGAGGAGAGGGAGACAGAGGAGAGGAAGACGGAGGAGAGGGAGACAGAGGAGAGGAAGACAGAGGAGAGGAAGACAGAGGAGAGGGAGACAGAGGGGGAGAGGGAGACAGAGGGGAGAGGAAGACGGAGGAGAGGGAGACAGAGGAGAGGAAGACAGAGGAGAGGGAGACAGAGTGGGAGAGGGAGACAGAGGAGGAGAGGAAGATAGAGGAAGAACAAGGGGAAGAGAGGAGGAAAGCCGAAGAGGAGAGGCAGACAGAAGAAGAGGAATACAGAGGAAAGAGGGACAAAGGAAGGAGAGGAAGACATAGGAAGAAAGGAGGAAGAGAGAGGAGGAGAGGAAGGCAGAGGAGAAGAGAAAGACATAAGAGGAACAAGTTGAGGAGAAGAGGAAGGTGGAGCAAGGGGAGGGGCTGAGCCCGAAGACGGCATGCAGCTACCTGCCAGCAGAACTGGGAGACTCGGGTGAGAGAGGCTATCTGCTGGGTGGTGAGCCGGCCGTAGTACACTTTTCGTTTCTTTCCCCCTGGGCTCCACGCTCTCGTCACGCGTATTCCTCTAATGAAGATTCTGTTCACTAAGGCCTGAAACAGGTCACGAATCACAAACACAACGATGAGGGAAAGCGAGCGAGAGAACTTGATGAGAAATTAAAAGAGGTTGACGGTGGTAGCAGTGCCAGCGGCGCATCTATCAGAGCAGAGCAAAAGCAGTTTTTCCCTGTTAAAACAACAACCAACCAACAAACAAAAAAACACCTTCTCATACGCTCCTCCTTCTACCAGGATCCAGGTGCCTGAGCCAACTACAGGATCCAGGTGTCTGAAGCCAACTACAGGATCCAGGTGTCTGGAGCTAGCTACAGGATCCAGGTATCTGGAGCCAACTACAGGATCTAGGTGTCCAGGAGCCAACTACAGGATCCAGGTGTCTGGAGCTAGCTACAGGTTCCAGGTGTCTGGAGCTAGCTACAGGTTCCAGGTGTCTGGAGCTAGCTACAGGTTTCAGGTGTCTGGAGCCAGCTCACTGTTTCTCTCCATCGTTCTGCCTCTGTTAGCATTTGTCTGTCACTACCACAGATACCCCCCCCCCACCCTACCCCATCTCACCCCCCCTCCACCACATCTCACCCAAACACCACACCACTGCACACACCCAACCCCCCCACCCCACCACTACCCCCCCCCCCCACCCAAACACCCCACCACTGCACCCCCCACCCCACCACTGAACCCCCCCCACCCAAACACCACACCACTGCACACACCCAACCCCCCCACCCCATCACTGAACCCCCCCACCCAAACACCACACCACTGCACCCCCCCCACCCCCCACTGAACCCACCCACCCAAACACCACACCACTGCACACACCCAACCCCCCCCACCCCACCACTGAACCCACCCCACCCAAACACCACACCACTGCACACCCCTCCCACCCCACCACTGAACCCCCCCCCACCCAAACACCACACCACTGCACACCCCCCCCACCCCACCACTGAACCCCCCACCCAAACACCACACCACTGCACACACCCAACCCCCCACCCCCCCACTGAACCCCCCCACCCAAAACCACACCACTGCACACACCCAACCCCCCCACCCCACCACTGAACCCCCCCACCCAAACACCACACCACTGCACACACCCACCCCCCCCCCACCCCACCACTGAACCCCCCACCCCAAACACCACCACCACTGCATACCCCCCCCCCCACCCCACAACTGAACCCACCCCACCAAACACCACACCACTGCCATCCACCCCCCCCACCCCACCACTGAACCCACCCCACCTAAACACCACACCACTGCATCCACCCCCCCCCACCCCACCCAAACACCACACCACTGCATCCACCCCACCAAAACACCTCACAACCACCCCCCCCCCCACCCACCATACAGAACCTCCCCCCCCCCCCAATTACACCCACCCAAAGACTCCCCACGCCAACACCTACCCTTGACACTGCGCATTGTGATTGTCTGTGGAAGTCACAAAAGACGGAAAAAGGTTCCACGCCCCCGGCACCGTCAGGGTCTATGACGAAGTTGCTGGATCTTAGTCGTCTCCACGGCTGGTCCTGAAGGATCTCGTAACAGTTCTGGAACACATCTGTGGGACACTTTAGTCAGTAACAGTTCTGGAACACATTTGTGGGACACTTTAGTCAGTAACAGTTCTGGAACAAGGATCTCGTAACAGTTCTGGAACACATCTGTGGGACACTTTAGTCAGTAACAGTTCTGGAACAATCTGTGGGACACTTTAGTCAGTAACAGTTCTGGAACACATCTGTGGGACACTTTAGTCAGTAACAGTTCTGGAACACATCCGTGGGACACTTAGTAACAGTTCTGGGACATATCTGTGTGACACTTAGTAACCGTTCTGGAACACATCTATGGGACACTTTAGTCAGTAACAGTTCTGGTACACCTCCGTGGGAAACGTAGTCAGTAACAGTTCTGGAACACATCTGTGGGACACTTTAGTCAGTAACAGTTCTGGAACAAATTTGTGGGACACTTTAGTCAGTAACAGTTCTGGAACAAATCTGTAACTGTTCTGGAACACACTGTGGGCACTTTAGTCAGTAACAGTTCTGGAACACATCTGTGGGACACTTTAGTTAGTAACAATTCTGGAACACATCTGTGGGACGCTTTTTTAACAGTTCTGGAACACATCTGTGGGACACTTTAGTCAGTAACAGTTCTGGAACACATCTGTGGGACACTTAGTAACAGTTCTGGAACATCTCTGTGGGACACTTATTAACAGTTCTGGAATACATCTGTGGGACACTTTAGTCAGTAACAGTTCTGGAACACATCTGTGGGACACTTAGTAACAGTTCTGGAACATCATCTGTGGGACACTTTAGTCAGTAACAGTTCTGGAAACATCTGTGGGACACTTTAGTCAGTAACAGTTCTGGAACACATCTGTGGGACACTTAGTAACCTTTCTGGAACACATCTGTGGGACATTTTAGTCCGTAACAGTTCTGGTACACCTCCGTGGGAAACTTAGTCAGTAACAGTTTTGGAACACATCTGTGGGACACTTTAGTCAGTAACAGTTCTGGAACACATTTGTGGGACACTTTAGTCAGTAACAGTTCTGGAACAAATCTGTAACTGTTCTGGAACACACCTGTGGGGCACTTTAGTCAGTAACAGTTCTGGAACACATCTGTGGGACACTTTAGTCAGTAACAGTTCTGGAACACATCTGTGGGACACTTTAGTCAGTAACAGTTCTGGAACACATCTGTGGGACACTTAGTAACAGTTTTGGAACACATCTGTGGGACACTTTAGTC
>JABMCL010003926.1:57500-67500 GCA_018857735.1 Alviniconcha marisindica | reverse complement strand
GTGAGTGTGCGTTCTTGCGTGAGTGCGTACGTGCGTGCGTGTGTGTGTGTGTGTGTTTATGTGTGTGTGTGTGTGTTTGCGTGCGTGCGTGCGTGCGTGCGTGCGTGTGTGTGTGTGTGTTGGAAGTGATGAGGAGGAAGATGTTGAATGAGTTCTTGTAGTGTGTTTAGGTAATTAACAGGGTTCACTGTGCCCTAGATAAAAACATTTTTTGTCGACCCTGTTGTTTTTGTATTGTGCGCTTCGGGCTCACGTTAGGTGCAAACCGCCTTACACATACTCCTTTACATGTACTTTACATTACATTACAAGCATATAGGAGTCCCCTAGAGAAGGACAGCCGACTCACCCTCATCCATGATGACGTCCCAGGACTGTTGAAAGTTACCCTTCACATCCACCCATCCGTTGGCACCACCAATGGAAACGTTTTCGTACTGAGGCACACAGAAGAAGTAGACCTTTTGCGAGCAGTAGACGTTCTGCTGCATCTGTTCGTGCAGGATGGTCATGTTGACGGTGTAGTAGCGGATGGTGATGTCCACCGTCTCGTTCACGGAAACCGAGTGCACCTGCTTCTGAGGGAAGATCACCTGTTTTGGGAGACAAGAGGAAAGGGTGCGTCTCCGAGTAATAATGATAATCATGAGAATGCGCGTTCGCCTGACTTACATTTAGAGGCACAAAGCGCGTTTCCCGGTAGTAAGTAGATGAAGTTGGTGGCAAGCAGACTGTCAGAGAGAGAGAGAGAGAGAGAGAGAGAGAGAGAGAGAGAGAGAGAGAGAGAGAGAGAGAGAGAGAGAGAGAGAGAGAGAAGAAGAAGCAGACAGAGAGAGAGAGAGAGAGAGAGAGAGAGAGAGAGAGAGAGAGAGAGAGAGAGAGAGAGAGAGAGAGAGAGACAGACAGACAGACAGACAGACAGACAGACAACAGACAGACAGAACAGAGACAAAGAGAGAGAAGAGAGGAGAGAGAGAGAGAGAGAGAGAGAGAGAGAGAGAGAGAGAAGACAGACAGACGAGACAGACAGACAGACAGACAGACAGACAGACAGAGACGAGAAGAGAGAGAGAGACAGAGAGACGAGAGAGAAGAGAGGACGAGAGAGAGAGAGAGAGAAGAGAGAGAGAGAGAGAGAGAGAGAGAGAGAGAGAGAGACAGACAGACAGACAGACAGACAGAGAGAAGGAGAGAGAGAGAGAGAGAGGAGAGAGAGAGACAGAGAGAGACAGACAGACAGACAGACAGACAGACAGACAGACAGACAGACAGACAGACAGACAGACAGACAGACAGACAAAGACAGAGAGGAGAGCGAGAGACAGAGTGGCAGGCAGACAGAGAGAGGGGAGGGAGGGACAGAGAGGGGAAAGTTAAACTGACCAGTTGTCCCAGTGGAGGGTAGGGCACGAGCCTGCATCCAACAGGGATGTAGGTCTTGTCGTCGGTCCCCATGTAGACTATTTCTGTCCGTTCCTTGCGGACCCCCTTCGTTTCTCTGCGAACATTCTGACAGCTCGTTCTGACATCTGGACACAACACGCCACAGTCCCTCAAATCACGGCCCACAGTCCCTCAAACCACGGCCCACATTCCCTCAAACCATAGCCCACAGTCCCTCAAACCACGGCCCATATTCCCTCAAATCATGGCCCACAGTCCCTCAAACCACGGCCCACAGTCCCTCAAACCACGGCTGACAGTCCCTCAAACCATAGCCCACAGTCCCTCAAACCACGACCCATATTCCCTCAAATCACGGCCCACAGTCCCTCAAACCACGGCCCACATTCCCTCAAACCATAGCCCACAGTCCCTCAAACCACGGCCCATATTCCCTCAAATCATGGCCCACAGTCCCTCAAACCATAGCCCACAGTCCCTCACATCACGGCCCATATTCCCTCAAATCATGGCCCACAGTCCCTCAAACCACGGCCCACGTTTCCTTAAACAATGGCCCACAGTCCTCAAATCATGGCCCACAGTCCCTCAAACCACGGCTGACAGTCCCTCAAACCACGGCCCACAGCCCTGGAACCATGGCCCACACCCTCGAACCATGGCCCACAGCCCCTCAAACCATGGCCCACAGCCCCTCAAACCATGGCCCACACCCCTCAAACCGGCCTACAGTCCAACAAACCACGGCCCCCAGTCCTCAAACCAGGGGCTACACAGCACATCCAAGGGCCTTCGTGAGGCTCTGTTGCTCAACGAAGGCCCTTGGTTGTGCTGTGTGGCCCTTGTGTTGTGCTTGGTTAGTCAGCTAGCTACTAGGTGCTTGGTTAGTCTGTTAGCTAGCTAGCTAGGTGCTAGGTTAGTCAGTTAGCTAGCTGCTTGGTTAGTCAGTTAGTTAGCTAGGTGGTCGGTTAGTCATCTCGCCACTAGGTGGTTGGTTAGTCAGTTAGCTAGCTGCTTGGTCAGTCAGTTAGCTAGCTGCTTGGTTAATCAGCTAGTTAGCTAGGTGGCTGGTTAGTCATTACATACAGAGTGGAAGCAAAGCACTTCGTGCCACTCTCCGTAGCTAGTTAGCTAGGTGGTTGGTTAGTCATTACATACAGAGTGGAAGCAAAGCACTTCGTGCCACTCTCCGTAGCTAGTTAGCTAGGTGGTTGGTTAGTCATTACATACAGAGTGGAAGCAAAGCACTTCGTGCCACTCTCCGTAGCTAGTTAGCTAGGTGGTTGGTTAGTCATTACATACAGAGTGGAAGCAAAGCACTTCGTGCCACTCTCCGTAGCTAGTTAGCTAGGTGGTTGGTTAGTCATTACATACAGAGTGGAAGCAAAGCACTTCGTGCCACTCTCCGTAGCTAGTTAGTCAGACACAGGCTGAGAGGACGCAGAGGCTTCGTGATACTCTCCGTAGCTACAGAGTTAGCTAGTTATTGAACTAACTAGCTGACTACACAGAACAGAACTAGATATTGAACTAACTAGCTGACTACACAGAACAGAACTAGATATTGAACTAACAGAACTAGTTATTGAACTTACTAGCTGACAACACAGAACAGAACTAGATATTGAACTAACAGAACTAGTTATTGAACTAACTAGCTGACTACACAGAACAGAACTAGATATTGAACTAACAGAACTAGTTATTGAACTAACTAGCTGACTACACAGAACAGAACTAGATATTGAACTAACAGAACTAGTTATTGAACTAACTAGCTGACTACACAGAACAGAACTAGATATTGAACTAACAGAACTAGTTATTGAACTAACTAGCTGACTACACAGAACAGAACTAGATATTGAACTAACAGAACTAGTTATGGAGCTGACTAGCTGACTACACAGAACAGAGCTAGGTATTGAACTAACTAGCTGACTACGTAGAACAGAACTAGTTATTGAACTGACTAGCTGACTACACAGAACAGAACTAGTTATTAAACTAACTAGCTGACCACACATAACAGAACAAGTTATTGAACTGACTACATAGAACAGAACTAGTTATTGAACTGACTACACAGAACAGAACTAGTTATTGAACTGACTACACAGAACAGAACTAGTTATTGAACTAACTAGCTGACCACACAGAACAGAACTAGTTATTGAACTGACCAGCTCACTGCATAGAACAGAAATAGTTATTGAACTAGATAGCTGGTTACACAGAGCAGAACTAGTTATTAAACTAGCTAGCTGACTGCATAGAACAGAACTAGTTATTGAACTAACTGACTACATACAACAGAACTAGTTATTGAACGAACTAGCTGACTACACAGAACAGAACTAGTTATTGAACTAGCTACCTGACTACATAGAACAGAATTAGTTATTGAACTAACTAGCTGACCACACAGAACAGAACAAGTTATTGAACTGACTACATAGAACAGAACTAGTTATTGAACTGACTACACAGAACAGAACCAGTTATTGAACTGACTACACAGAACAGAACTAATTATTGAACTAACTAGCTGACCATACAGAACAGAACTAGTTATTGAACTGACCAGCTCACTGCATAGAACAGAAATAGTTATTGAACTAGATAGCTGGTATACACAGAACAGACCTAGTTGTTGAACTAGCTAGCTGACTGCATAGAACAGAACTAGTTATTGACCTAACTAACTGACTACATACAACAGAACTAGTTATTGAACGAACTAGCTGACTACACAGAAGAGAACTAGTTATTGAACTAGCTAGCTGACTACATAGAACAGAATTAGTTATTGAACTGACTAGCTGACTACACAGAACAGAACTAGTTATTGAACTGACTAGCTCACGTCATAAAACAGAACTAGTTATTGAAATAGCTAGTTGACTACATAGAACAGAACTAGTTACTGAATTGACTAGCTGACTACACAGAACAGAACTAGTTATTGAACTAACTAGCTGACTACACAGAACAGAACTAGTTATTGAACTAGCTATCTGACTACATAGAACAGAACTAGTTATTGAACTAACTAGCTGACTACACAGAACAGAACTAGTTATTGAAGTAACTAGCTGACTACACAGAACAGGACTAGTTACTGAACTGACTACCTGACTACATAGAACAGAACTAGTTATTGAACTAACATAATTAGTTATTGAACTAACTAGCTGACTACACAGAACAAAACTATTTATTGAACTAACAGAACTAGTTATTGAACTAACTAGCAGACTACACAGAACAGAACTAGTTATTCAACTGACTAGCTGACTACACAGAACAGAACTAGTTATTGAACTAACAGAATTAGTTATTGAACTAACTAGCTGACTACACAGAACAGAACTATTTATTGAACTAACAGAACTAGTTATTGAACTAACTAGCTGACTACATAGAACTGAACTAGTTATTGAACTAACTAGCTGACTACACAGAACAGAACTAATTATTGATCCGACTAGCTGACTACACAGAACAGAACTAGTTATTGAACTAACAGAACTAGATTAAACTAACAGCTAAACTAGATAGAACAGAGCTAGGTATTGAACTAACAGAACTAGTTATTGAACTAACTAGCTGACTACACAGAACAGAACTAATTATTGATCCGACTAGCTGACTACACAGAATAGAACTAGTTACTGAACCAGCTAATGACTACACAGAACAGAACTAGTTACTGAACCAGCTAATGACTACACAGAACAGAACTAGTTACTGAACCAGCTAATGACTACACAGAACAGAACGACTTACGTCTGCCCCTCCCAGGATGGCAATGCAGGTTGGAGACAGAGAAGTCGAGGAGCCTGTACGGGATGGTGGCAGTTTCGTTCGGTAGAACAGCCGCCAACGACAGGCACACCTGTAGGGCGGTTGACACAGCGGCAAAACAGGGACGGTGAGCATGGTGAGCACGGATGGTGAGCACGGATGGTGAGCATGGTGAGCACGGATGGTAAGCATGGTGAGCACGGATGGTGAGCACGCACGGAGAGAGAGAGAGAGAGAGAGAGAGAGAGAGAGAGAGAGAGAGAGAGAGAGAGAGAGAGAGAGAGAGAGAGACAGAACAGAGAGAGAGAGAGCAGAACAACGACACACACACACGCACAACCACACAAAAACACACACACACACACACAAAACAAAAAACACAAAACACACAAAACAACAGCACACACACACACCCCGCACACAACATGCCAGGGGGTAGCGCGCCCCTACCCGGCACGCATCAACACCCAACTTACCTGACACACGGCACGGTCATGTCTGATGACACCTGACACCCAATCCTACCTACACACGGGCAGTCGATCATTCATGACGACACCAACTTACCTGACAAAAACGGCAACTCACGAGACAACCAACTAACCTGACAAAAACGGCAGCACGGTCAACACTGATGACGACACCAACTTACCTGACACACGGGCAGACGGTCATGTCTGATGACGACACCAACTTACCTGACACACGGGCAGACGGTCATGTCTGATGACGACACCAACTTACCTGACACACGGGCAGTCGGTCATGTCTGATGACGACACCAACTTACCTGACACACGGGCAGTCGGTCATGTCTGATGACGACACCAACTTACCTGACACACGGGCAGTCGGTCATGTTTGATGATCACGGCGCCATCAGTGCGGATCTCGCCATCTTCAAGGTCACAATTACACTTGAAGCCGGGACCTCCCTGACAGTGCCCTCCGACACCGCACGCACAGGAGTCTTGTCCCAGACTACCTGCCCAACCTGTAACCGCCAAGCTAGCAACCGTTACAAGGCACTGGGGCTGTTACTGTAACCGTTACTGTTTGTCAAACCAGCATCCGTTACAACACACTAAAGTAACGTAACCTTCACTCTTTGTCAAACCAGCATCCGTTACAACACTCTAAAGTAACGTAACATTTACTCTTTGTCCAACCAGCATCCGTTACAGCACACTAAAGTAACGTAACCTTCACTCTTTGTCCAACCAGCATCCGTTACAGCACACTAAAGTAACGTAACCGTCACTCTTTGTCAAACCAGCATCCGTTACAGCACACTAAAGTAACGTAACCGTCACTCTTTGTCAAACCAGCATCCGTTACAGCACACTAAAGTAACGTAATCTTCACTCTTTGTCAAACCAGCATCCGTTACAGCACACTAAAGTAACGTAACCTTCACTCTTTGTCCAACCAGCATCCGTCACAGCACACTAAAGTAACGTAACCTTCACTCTTTGTCCAACCAGCATCCGTTACAGCACACTAAAGTAACGTAACCTTCACTCTTTGTCCAACCAGCATCCGTTACAGCACACTAACGTAACGTAACCATCACTCTTTGTCCAACCAGCATCCGTTACAGCACACTAAAGTAACGCAATGTGGAAGAGTATTTACGAAGCGCTTACATCTAACGCGAGCCCGAAGCGCACAATACAAAAAAACAACAACAATGAGGTCTAGAAAAATGTACACAGAGCCAAGAGCGCAATGCAATCGTACTAACTGTATAAAATCAAATACACTACACCACCACACCAACACCGCCACCACCACCACCATCGCCACTACCATCAGCCCCCCGCTAATCACCACCATCAGCACCGCCAGCATCAGCATCAGCACCACCATCAGCACCATCAGCACCATCACCATCCGCTCCGCCATTACCATCACCACCATCAACACCGCCAGCACCACTACTAGCAACAGTAGCACCACCATCATCAGCGCCACCACCACCATCACCATCACCACCACCATCAGCACTACCACCATCGGCACCAGTACCATCACCACCATCAGCACCACCACCACCATCAGCACCAGCACCACCACCACCATCAGCACCAGCACCACCACCACCATCAGCACTACCACCATCACTACCACCATCATGACCAGCACCATCACCACCACCATCAGCACTACCACCATCGGCACCAGTACCAGCACCACCATCGGCACCAGTACCAGCACCACCATCAGCACCACCATCACCACCACCACCATCACCACCACCACAACCATCAGCACCACCACCACCATCACCACCAGCACCAGCATCACCACCACCATCAGCACTACCACCATCGGCACCAGCACCATCATCAGCACCATCAGCACTACCACCATCACTACCACCATCACCACCACCATCAGCACTAACACCATCACTACCACCATCAGCACCACCATCAGCACTACCACCATCGGCACCAGTACCAGCACCACCATCAGCACCACCACCACCATCACCACCAGCACCATCACCATCAGCACTACCACCATCGGCACCAGTACCACCACCACCATCAGCACCCCCCACCACCATCACCACCACCATCAGCACTACCACCAGTACCACCAGCACCACCCACCATCAGCACCAGCACCACCACCACCACAAAAAGAGCAACAGCAACAACAGCAAGAAGTAGAGGCAAGTTTGTCGAGTTTATGATTACGATGCACGAATACATTTTGTATAAAACCAAGAAGTAGAGGTCATGCGCACCAGTTTGAGTGACGCCATCGCAGGTGGTGTAGTTGACGGCGCCGTGTACTCGGGCATACTGGCAGGTGACCTTCAAGCTCTGGAAGCAGTTTGGGGACCTTTTTTGCAGCGCCGGGGGGGGGGGGGGGGGGGGGGGGGGGGGGGGGGGGGAAAAGGCGCAACTTGAGGACGAAAACATTTTGTTTACCCCCCTCGGGTGGAAAGGGGGGCTTAAACTCACACACGGACGGTAGATACACACACACACACACCACACACACACACACACACACACACACACACACACACACACACAAAACACACACCCCCCCACACCCCACCACACCACACACACCCACCCCAAACACAACACAAAAAAAACAACACAAACACACACAAAACACACACACCACACACACAAAACCCCACACACACCCCCCAACCCCCAAAAAAACCACCCCCCCACACACACACACACACACACACCCCCCCCACACCACCCCCCCACACACACAAACCACGCCCACAAAAAACAAAAACCCCCAAAACCCAAACCAAACCCCCCACACCCCCCGCTCACACACACACACACACACACACACACACCCCACACACACACACACACACACAAACACCAGGCCTCAAAAACCCCCGCCCCCGCCCCCCCCCACACACACACACACACACACACACACACACACACACACACACACACACCCCCCAAAAAACACAAAACACGGGCACAAAAAAAAAACCCACAAAACCCACACACAAAAAACCCACACCCTCAACACCCCACACACACCACACACACACACACACACACAACCCCCAAACAAAACACACACACACACCAAAACACACACCCCAAAAAAAAAAAAGAATTGATTGATCCGGTACACACCAAAATCTGCTCAGGAGTTATAGTGTTTCCTTGTGAATCCGTGTAGATGACATCGAAACACTGGGTTTTGGGGTTGCCGTCTTTGTTCGTCAGGTTGCTCTCAATCACCGCTGGAAAGAGACACAGAGAAAGTAAACCACAACCACAACAACAAACAACAAACAAAAAGACAAGAACAACAACAAAACCGGGAGCAATGGCACCAGACAAAACACACTTGTAATAAAATCAACAAAGGTGTGTCGTTGGAGCACTGTCTTATTGTATAATTCGTTTTATGGCAAAACCACAATGGGTTTAAAAAGTTTCGTTTGGGAAACACGGAGCAAAAAGAAAAAACAAACAAAAAAAAAACAACAGCAACAAAACAAAATCTCATTAAAAAAACAACAACACTCCAATTTCCCCCCCCCCCCCCCCCCCCCCCACACACACACACATTTACCCTCTAAATCACTGCGCGGAAAAAAAGAAACAGTTCTGTAATATAACTGCTCCCTTTCCTACCTTGATTTAATATCACCGTAAACCTACTGGTACGACTGTTATTGGTATGAATGTCTTTGGCAGTTTTATCTGGGACGACTGTTTTTGGTATGAAGTCTTTGGGTTTTTTGTGTGTTATTTTATGAAAGTCTTTGGGAGTTTTTTCTGGTGTGGCTGTTATTGGTATGAATGTCTTTGGTAGTTTTATCTGGTGGGGCTGTTATTGGTATGAATGTCTTTGGGAGTTTTATCTGGTTGGCTGTTTTGGTAGAATGTCTTTGGTAGTTTTATTGGTGTGGTGTTATTGGTTTAATGTCTTTGGTAGTTTTATCTGGTGTGGCTGTTATTGGTATGAAAGTCTTTGGTAGTTTTTTTGGTTGGTGTTATTGGTTGAATGTCTTTGGTAGTTTTTTTTTGGTGTGGGTTATTGGTATGAAGTCTGGTAGTTTTATCTGGGACGACTGTTATTGGTTGAAGTCTTGGTAGTTTTATCTGGTGTGGCTGTTATTGGTATGAATGTCTTTGGTAGTTTTATCTGGTGTGACTGTTATTGGTATGAATGTCTTTGGTAGTTTTATCTGGTGTGGCTGTTATTGGTATGAATGTCTTTGGTAGTTTTATCTGGTGTGGCTGTTATTGGTATGAATGTCTGGTAGTTTTATCTG
>JABMCL010003926.1:20000-47500 GCA_018857735.1 Alviniconcha marisindica | reverse complement strand
TTCGTCACTGCCTGCACAAACACCCAACCTCACTGTCGTCACTATGACGTACGAACCGTGCTTTCGTCACTGCCTGCATAAACACCCAACCTCACTGTCGTCACTATGACGTATGAACCGTGCTTTCGTCACTGCCTGCACACACAGCAGCCTCACTGTAATCACTGTGACATACGAACCGTGCTTTCGTCACTGCTTGCACAAACACCCAACCTCATTGAGGTCACTATGACGTACGAACCGTGCTTTCGTCACTGCCGGCACACACACACAACCTCACTGTAAACCACTGTGACGTACGAACCGTGCTTTCGTCACTACCTGCACACACACCCAACCTCTCTGTCGTCACTATGACGTACGAACCGTGCTTTCGTTGCTGCCTGCACACCCCCCCAACCTCACTGTCGTCACTATGACGTACGAACCGTGCTTTCGTCACTACCTGCACACACACCCAACCTCACTGTCGTCACTATGACGTACGAACCGTGCTTTCGTTGCTGTGGTGAATGATTGTGATGCCGTGCACTGGGGATGGAGCGAAGGAACACTCCACCAGGAACGGGGCCACGTTCCCTGAAACCACACGCGGAACTATAAATAGCCTTGGTCTATTATTAGCCTGCCGCCAGCACCAATAAGCACCTCCCACTGACGTAATGCCCAACACAATAGTAATAAAAATAAAAATAAAAAAAGATTTAAAAAAGAAGAAGATAATGTACTCGTTTACGTGCTGTTTCTCTAAATTGAAGCACATAGCCCGTTACAAACTAAAGAACCAAAGCACAGTGAAAACTAAATTCCGCGCGCGCGCAAAATAAAAAGAGTAAAAAGAATATAGGAATGGAAGTATCAGAAGAAGAGGTTGGTCTGTGAGCTTTCAGGAGTTCATTCAAGTAGACAGGAGGGGGGGGGGGGGGGGAAGGCGGAGAGTTAGGCATTTTGGAAAAGCTCAAAAAGGAATTCAAACTTTTTGTAGTCTGTTAATAGATACTGAGGACAGAGCCGGACAGGAGAGAACGTAGTCAAGAGAACAAGAAGAGAGAGAGAGAGAGATACGGCCGCAAGGGAGAAGGAACGAGAGAGAGAGAGAGAGAGTAGAGAGAGAGAGAGAGAGAGAGAGAGAGAGAGAGAGAGAGAGGGGGAGGGACAGGGACAAGGAAGAGAGAGAGAAAGGGACAAGGATAGAGAGAGAGGAGAGAGAGAGAGAGAGAGAGAGAGAGAGAGAAGAGAGAGAGAGAGAGAGAGAGAGAGGGGGAGAGAGGACAGAGAGAGAGAGAGAAAGGGACAAGGATAGAGAGAGAGAGAGAGAGAGAGAGAGAGAGAGAGAGAGAGAGAGAGAGAGAGAGAGAGAGAGGAGAGGAGAGGAGAGAGGGGAGGAGAGAGAGAGAGAGAGGGAGAGAGGAGAGAGAAGAGAGAGAGAGAGAAGAGAGAGAGAGAGAGAGAGAGAGAGAGAGAGAGAGAGAGAGAGGGAGGGAGGACAGAGAAGGAAAGGGACAGAGAGAGAGAAGGAAAGAGGAAGAGAGAGAGAGAGAGAGAGAGAGAAGAGAGAGAGAGAGAGAGAAGAGAGAGAGAGAGAGAGAGAGAGAGAGAGAGAGAGAGAGAGAGAGAGGAGGAGGACAGGACAGGAGAGAGAGAAAAGGGACAAGGAGAGAGAGAGAGAAAGGGGAGAGAGAGAGAGAGAGAGAGAGAGAGAGAGAGAGAGAGAGAGAGAGAGAGGGGAGGAGGAGGAGAGAGAGAGGAAGAGAGAGAGAGAGAAGAAGAGGAGAGGAAGGGAAGAAGGGAAGGAAGAGAGAGAGAGGAGGGAGAGAGAGAAAGGGGAAGGGGGGGGGGGGGGAGAAGAGGACAGGGAGAGAAGAGGAAGGGGAGGGGAGGGGGAGAACGAGAGAGAAGAGAGAGAGAGAGAGGAGAGAGAGGAGAGAGAGAGGAGGGGAGAGAGAGAGAGCACGCATGTATACATAATATACATATTTGACACATCATATTCACAAATATTGAGAATATAAATGAATGCGATCATGTTCAAAATCAAAGAAATAGTGCACATATCCTTAAGCAATGTTTGTTGTGATTTTTCCATTAAATACTGTTTAAATGTTTTTTTAAATGCTTTGTGATCTGACAAAATTTTAATCGATAATGGTAAATTGTTCCATAGGTTTCCCCGGAATACATCAAGCTACAGTTAAATAAATCTAATCTAGGACGGGGTACTATAAGTTTGTGTGAATGTCTGTTCTGATTTGAATGAAAGTTTAATTTTAGATTTGATGGTGCATAACCAGATACTATTTTATGCATAATAATGCCTTTATTCAATTCTAATTTTAATTTGAGCGGAAGAGCATCTAAAAGTTTATAGTCCTGAGCTAAGATGTGGATTTTAGAATGGTTAATTTAAGGGCTCGCTTGTGGATACTAACAAGAGGTTTTAATGTGTTTGCACTAGCAGAGTCCCAGAGTGTTGAAGCCTAGTCAATGATTGGTTGGATATGTGCATGAAAAAAGAAAGAAAAAGAAAAAAAGAAAAAAAAAGCTTTCGAGCATGAGCATTTAGAAAATATTTAATTTTTGAGAGTTGGTATAGCTTTTGAGAAACACGTTTGGTTAGTTCATTTACATGATTTGTCCAAGACAAATTATTATCAATAGTTACTTCTAAAACTTTATGTGTTGCTACTTCGACAATTTTCTCATTTCCAATATAAAGTGGCATGCGAGAAGATATGTTCTGGCGTTTTTGTCTTATTGTTATGGTCATGTATTTGGTTTTGTACGAATTTAGCGACATATGATTTAGTTCAGTCCATTGAAGAAGATTATTTATGCTTTCCTGTAAGCTAAGCAAAAGATTATTTAGGTTTGAATGGATAATGGTGTCATCAGCAAATAGTTCACTTAAAGCTTTTATGAATAAGGGCAAGTCGTTTATGTAGAGAGAAAAGAGAAGCGGGCCTAACACTGAACCTTGTGGAATACCATAGTTTACGGGAAGAAAATCGGATTTAATTGTGTTTATACAAACAAGCTGTTCTCGATTTGACAAAAATGAAGAAATTAAGTGCAGGGTGTCACTGGATAATCCACAAAGAGGTAATTTCCTCAAAAGTAGATCATGATCAATGACATCAAATGCCTTTGCAAAATCCACAAAAAGTACACCTGTAAATTCATTGTTGTTTATGTTCTTACAAATATGTATCTACTAATGTTGTAAGTGCGGTAAGGCATGAGTGGTCTTCCCTAAATCCAGATTGGTTGGGGTGTATAAGTTCATTTGTTTTAAGATAGGATAAAAGGTGTTTAGTAATATGTTTTTCTAGAGGTTTTGAAAGAACAGACAGAATTAAGATAGGTCTATAGTTTGAAGGGTCTTTGCTATCTCCTGATTTGTAAATGGGTATAACCTTAGATTGCTTGAATGCTTTTGGTAAATAGTTTTTGTCTATGCATAGATTGCATATGCATAGATTGCATATGTAGGTAACATTCTCAGTTATGACGTGTGCACACATTTTAATAATTTTGCCGTCTAGGTCATCCAGGCCTCGGGTTCCTGTTTGTTTCAGTTCTAATAGGGCATTGTACACTTCATATATTGCAATTGGTGGAATCGTTAAAGTAGAATTTGATATTTTTGATTCGCAAAAGCGTTTTAAAAAGCTTAAATCATTTAGTTTTGATTTGTCGTTGGTAATGAGTGTCAGATACATTTGCAAAGTGACTGTTTAGCTTATCGGGGGGTAATTCTTTGACTGTGACTTGAGATTTTGATGCATCTTTGTTAGAGTGTTAATGGCCTTCCAGATAGAGCCAGAATCACTTTTTGAGGCAACTAAATTTTGAAAGTATGTTTTTTTGGAAGCACGTATTAAAGATGTCACTTTGTTACTCTGATTTTTGAATACTTCGTGTTTCCTTGGTTTCAGTAGCCTAGAGAGGAGAGAGAGAGAGAGGGGGGGACAGGGAGAGAGAGAGTTTGAGAGAGAGAGAGGGAGGGAGAGAGAGAGAGAGAGAGAGAGAGAGAGAGAGAGAGAGAGAGAGAGAGAGAGAGAGAGAGAGAGAGAGAGAGAGAGAGAGAGAGAGACAGACAGACAGACAGACAGACAGACAGACAGACAGACAGACAGACAGACAGACAGACAGAAAGAAGTGGGGGCAATCAACTTAGCGGTCAGCAGAAACCTTGCTCGTCGTTGTCCCGCGAAAACCCATCGGGGTCAATGTAGTAGGTGTAGTTGTAGTTGTCAAATCCTCTCTTACTCCGCAGTTTCTCGCAATTCGGTTCGATTCCTTGCACCAACAGAGAGAAATGAATGCGATATGCAAATCTTGATCAATACATTCATATTTATGAGGAAACGATTGGCAAGGAGGTTACATTGTGGTGCGTCCCGGAGAACGAGGACATCAGCACACACACACACACACACATACACAGAGAGAGAGAGAGAGAGAGAGAGAGAGAGAGAGAGAGAGAGAGAGAGAGAGAGAGAGAGAGAGAGAGAGAGAGAGAGAGACACACACACACACACACACATAGACACACACACACACACACACACACACACACACACACACAGAGGAAGAAGACGGCAGCACAAGGCCGATGCAGTCAGACAAGGGAAGACGGAAGACGGGAGACGGAAGACGGAAGACGGGAGACGGGAGACACCACTGACCAAACTGCAGCGGCGCACACCGGAGGTGAGAGAGTGTGAACCGACTGAACCTCCCCTCCCCGCCGTTCCCCGTCACTGCCACCACCGGCAGTTCGTCCCTGTTGATGATGGAGCCCCTGTCGAATCTCAGCGTGTCGTCCCCGATGTCACAGTTACACCTGTAAACACAGCGCTTCAGATCTACACCTGTGGGTAACGTCTTGATTCAACGTGTCGTCCCCGATGTCACAGTTACACCTGTAAACACAGCGCTTCAGATCTACACCTGTGGGTAACGTCTTGATTCAACGTGTCGTCCCCGATGTCACAGATACACCTGTAAACACAGCGCTTCAGATCTACACCTGTGGGTAACGTCTTGATTCAACGTGTCGTCCCCGATGTCACAGATTTCACCTGTAAACACAGCGCTTCAGATCTACACCTGTGGGTAACGTCTTGATTCAACGTGTCGTCCCCGATGTCACAGATACACCTGTAAACACAGCGCTTCAGATCTACACCTGTGGGTAACGTCTTGATTCAACGTGTCGTCCCCGATGTCACAGTTACACCTGTAAACACGCAGATCTACACCTGTAGGTAGCGTCTTGTCTCAGCGTGTCGTCCCCTATGTCAAACAGTTACACCTGTGAACACAGCACTTTAGATCTACACCTGCAACACCTGCAGGCGCGCGCGCGCAAACACACACACACACACACACACACACACACACACACACACACACACACACACACACACACACACACACACACACGAACAACTAATAACCTTAAATATGACGGAATTAAAAGCAGACCAACCCTAATTCCAGATCAAACAAACAAAATATGCAAGTAAATAAATAGCTACAAAACCCCAACCAATGAAAACTCGAACACGAAACGGAAGAGAGAGAGAGAGAGAGAGAGAGAGAGAGAGAGAGGAGAGAGAGAGAGAGAGAGAGAGAGAGAGTGGTGGTAAAAGAGGAAAGAAACTATATACAAAGATAAAAACGGCCAAAACATAAAAGTAAGTAAAACAACAGCTAACAAAGTACCGTAGGGAGGGGTCATCGCAGGACTTGGTCAATCCGCACGGACAGCTGTCGTCGCCCGGAGAAGCGCCCGGAAAGTGAGTCAGGTTCCGTCTCGCCGACGTCGCCGTTACAAACGCTTTCATGCCCGAAATACTGGAATTCTGCCGCAACAACAACTACAGTGAAAGCGGCAGCGCTACAAAACAGGCAACAACAACTACAGTGAAAGCGACAAACGCTACAAAACAGGCAACAACAACTACAGTGAAAGCGACAAACGCTACAAACCAGGCAACAACAACTACAGTGAAAGCGACAAACGCTACAAAACAGGCAACAATAACTACGGTGAAAGCGGCAGCGCTACAAAGCAGGCAACAAAAACTACAGTGAAAGCGACAAACGCTACAAAGCAGGCAACAACAACTACAGTGAAAGCGACAAACGCTACAAACCAGGCAACGACAACTACAGTGAAAGCGACAAACGCTACAAAGCAAGCAACAACAACTACAGTGAAAGCGACAAACGCTACAAAACAGGCAACAACAACTACAGTGAAAGCGACAAACGCTACAAAACAGGCAACAACAACTACAGTGAAAGCGACAAACGCTACAAAACAGGCAACAACAACTACAGTGAAAGCGACAAACGCTACAAAACAGGCAACAATAACTACAGTGAAAGCGGCAGCGCTACAAAGCAGGCAACAACAACTACAGTGAAAGCGACAAACGCTACAAAGCAAGCAACAACAACTACAGTGAAAGCGACAAACGCTACAAAGCAAGCAACAACAACTACAGTGAAAGCGACAAACGCCACAAAGCAAGCAACAACAACTACAGTGAAAGCTGCACTCTGTAAGGTTGTAGACTCTAGGTCTGTTTATAATTTTTGTGAAAGTATCGCGTAACCTTACTATTATGAGCAATTGCTTCGGCGATTGTCTACAGGATAGAGAACCAACAGTTCATGCACTTGGAAATTTGTCTACAGGATAGAGAACCAACAGTTCATGCACTTGGAATTTGTCTACAGGATAGAGAACCAACAGTTCATGCACTTGGGAATTTGTCGTCATAAAATGAAGAACTCATCCGTGTTTGTTTGTATGTGTTTAAATTTGTATGTAAATTAAGCTTTGTATAGTTAGTATGCTCGTGCGTGCGTGCACCTGTGCATGTGTGTGTGCATGTGTGCACATGTGTGTGTGTGTGTGTGTGTGTGTGTGTGTGTGTGTGTGTGTGTGTGTGTGTGTATGCACGCGCGCCGCTTAGAATACAATACAATAATACTTGATTAATCTTTAAAAAGGAAATTCAGTCGTCTGCCTTTGACAAACAATAACAGGTATATAAAAAAGAATAACCTCTACGGACAAGATTTTGCGCTTTGTAAATAATAATTATATTATTCATGACTTGAGAGGACTAAGAAATAATGAAGTTGAATAAACTGAGACAGTTGACATGAGAAAGGGAGATGTGCCTGCCAGTAGTAGAACCTATATTCTGACCTACTGTAAATATAAAAGGAAGATCACGCTATGGCCCAAGATTCTCAACAGATCGGATCTTAATTTCTGCGTCCGCGGTGCCCATGCCGGGGTGCACTGACTCCATAAACACACCTGACAGAAGTAGCTGACGTCCTGAATGCAGAAAGTAGACATGTTGACAAGTCCCATCACGTCGTCCATCTCCTGCTTGTAGTCCAGAGCGATCTGGTCGTGATTTAGACAGGTGACCTCAGTCCTGTACACATCAACACAGGGACAGCCATGTGGACATATACTCAGACAGGCAGACACACAAACAAAAGCACAAAACAAAACGCAGGTGGGCAGACAGACAGACAGAAAGAAACAAAGACCGTAATCAGAAACACTTCAACACGACACAGACAGACATGCAGACAAACGCCTTAACAATTTGCCTTGACAATTTGAAAGCAACATAACAGACAATCAAACATACAGTTCAACATGACACAGAAAGACATGCAGACAAACGCCGTTAACCATTTGAAGGCAACATAACAGACAGTAAACAAAAACAGACTTTAACACGACACAGACAGGCATTCAGAAAAACGCCTTAACAATTTGAAGGCAACATGACAGACACTTAAATAAAAACACAATTCAACGCGACACAGACAGCCATGCAGACAAACTCCAGAACAATTTGAAGGCAACAGAACCGACACTTAAACAAAAAAACATAACTCGTCAGGACACAGACAGGCATGCAGACACTACACTGCCCCCAAAAAAAAAATGTCAATATTAAATCAACTTTTTTTGGCTTAGCTCATTTAAAAATGTTGACAAACGCTGAATTTTGTAATGTTCACCACCCGTTGCCATGGAAACAATCCAAGAGGGCCACTAAACAAAGAAATTATTCGAATTTTGTGTAAAGGTAGTGTATGCTTAACAAATATGATTACTGAAAGAGATACTGATGCACATTGTGTTTACTTTGCCAGAAGGATTTTAAGTTATGTTGCTTTTTTGTATTTTTAATGAATTTAGTTTTAAAATATGCATAAATAGTGTCTTTTTGTTCCAATTAAAGCATCATAAAACAAAATCAAACTGTATTACCGTGAAATACTTCTGACAAAATTAAAATAACTATCCATACAAGCGCCATGCAAAGTTTCATTGCTCTAACTTTGTTCAAAGCTGAGCAAACCTGGGTTGTTGTTGAAGCCCCAAACATTGCCAATTTTCATCAAAATTGTCCTGAACAAAGGCAACCACGAATCAGTAAGCAATCTCTATTGACAACTTATGTATAATAAAACCCATTTTTGACTCAAAATGTATAATTTATTCAATAAAACATGTGTTTAACACTGAAAATCAGCCCAATTTTTTTTTTTTTTAAAGAAGTGATTTTGGTTGATTTTTACACTACCATGAAGGTTTGAAGGCAACATAACAGACACTGAAACAAATACTGAACATAAGACGCAGACGGAAGGGCAGGCAATGAGACATCTAATCGACTAGTCCACAACATAATTTTTCATATTTACTCTGTGTCATTCTTTTCCCAAACTATTACCTGGAGATCTAAAGACATCTAACTCCAAGTCTTGACTTGAACAAGGCTGTTAGAACAAGTATAAACGCAATTAAAGAAAATATGTACTTACGTCATTGTTTGCCCAAAGTCTTACCTGAAAATCTGGAGACATCTAAGTCTTGATCTGAACAAGGCTATTTGAACAGGTATAACTCTAATTCCAGTGTCTTGATCTGAACAAGGCTATTTGAACAGGTATAACTCTAATTCCAGTGTCTTGATCTGAACAAGGCTATTTGAACAGGTATAACTCTAATTCCAGTGTCTTGATCTGAACAAGGCTATTTGAACAGGTATAACTCTAATTCCAGTGTCTGAATACGAAAGGAGGGAACAAAACAGAGATCATAATGACGCATACTGATTGACAAGTTAGGGTACGATCAAAACACAAAGTTAAAAATACCGCTGATTTTAATATATGAACACGCGACAGGTGCAATTTGTTTGTTTGTAAATCCCTTACCCACCCCCACCCCCCACACCCAAACAACAACAACAACAACAACAACAACAAAAACACAACAACAACAAACAACCCCCCCCAAAAAAAATACACACCCCCCCCCCAAAAAAAAAAAAACTCACACAAAAACACACACACACACACACACACACACACAACAACAACAACAACAACAGAAGGGTGGTGGGTTTGGGGTGGTTTTCACCCTGTAGATTTCCGCCTGTTTTGAATCACTATTAAAACCAGCAGTGTTTTTAACCTTTTGTGCTTGGATCTTATTTCACAACGTCAGCAGCCAACTTTGCTTCAGCTGTTTTTTAAACGTTGGGGTACGTCAAGGTTGCGTCATTTTCACGTGACCTACCGCATCAGCTGCACCTCGGTGACGCCCGCATGCGGGTACGTGTGCAGGTCGCAGTAGACTAAGAAGGGCGGCCTGCCAAACGGCCCGTCCACGTCGATATGGAAGGGGCGGCTGGGCAGGCCCCTGTTGCTCAGTTTCCACTGGTGGCAGTCGGCCGCTATGTCTGCATCATCATCATCATCATCACCACCACCACCACCACCACCACCACCACCATCATCATCATCATCACCATCATCACCACCACCACCACCACACCACCACCACCATCCACCACCACCACCACCACCACCATCATCATCACCACCACCACCACCACCACCACCACCATCATCATCACCACCACCACCACCATCATCATCATCATCATCATCATCATCATCATTATCATATCAATAAACGTTTTATTTTATGTCTCTTCATAGCAAGGGGATATCAGATCCCCGTCCGACCCCCCCCACCCCCAACAAGCCCACCAAAAAACATTAAAAATCTATATTATTAGTAAGTTATACTAACTTACTCACAGCCCACCAAAAAACATTAAAAATCTATATTATTAGTAAGTTATACTAACTTACTCACAGCCCACCAAAAAACATTAAAAATCTATATTATTAGTAAGTTATACTAACTTACTCACAGCCCACCAAAAAACATTAAAAATCTTATTATTAGTAAGTTATACTAACTTACTCACAGCCCACCAAAAAACATTAAAAATCTATATTATTAGTAAGTTATACTAACTTACTCACAGCCCACCAAAAAACATTAAAAATCTATATTATTAGTAAGTTATACTAACTTACTCACAGCCCACCAAAAAACATTAAAAATCTATATTATTAGTAAGTTATACTAACGTACTCACAGCCACCAAAACATTAAAATCTATATTATTAGTAAGTTATACTAACGTACTCACAGCCCACCAAAAAACATTAAAATCTATATTATTAGTAAGTTATACTAACGTACTCACAGCCCACCAAAACTAAAAATCTATATTATTAGTAAGTTATACTAACTTACTCACAGCCCACCAAAAAACATTAAAAATCTATATTATTAGTAAGTTATACTAACTTACTCACAGCCCACCAAAAAACATTAAAAATCTATATTATTAGTAAGTTATACTAACTTACTCACAGCCCACCAAAAAACAAAACAAAAACATAAAATACTATATTATTAGTAAGTTATACTAACTTACTCACAGGACTATGAACAATCAAGTTAACAACATAACAACAAAAGTTATAACATTAGTATTTTACAAAATATCTCTTACATTGTTACAAACATGGAAGCCAGCCATTTTTCTGAAATGACTTCGGTTAAAGGACACTCAAGTAGTATGTGGTTAACAGATAGGGCGTTCTTAAAAATACGTCACATTCGGTGAATATTTAGTGTTCCATGAATTTAGACAGAACTTGTATATTACTTGTATAATTACTTGTTTAATAATAATGACTCGTTGCCGAACGCCTCATCTTGAGATGAACTTTAAGCGTTTCACAGTGGCAAGTAGCAGACAATAGACAGTGACTGCTACTAGACACATAAACAATTTACATTCACATAATTATAGAGTAAATATAAGCGTTTTACAGTGGCAAGTAGCAGACAATAGACAGTGAAGCAATTTACATTCACATAATTATAGAGTAAATACAACGCAACTGCAAGTGCGCAAGCATTTAAAAAAAATTAACACATGTAGAAATCAGGGCAGACCGACGTCGTCAAAAGGGTACTGTACTTCACACGTCTCCGACTTTAATAGAAGATATAGATCACATATCCCCTTCCTTGAGTTTAAATTATTTAAAAAAAAAAAAAAAAAAAAATCACACCCTCTTCCCTGAGTGTAATAGAAAATATAGACCACACACCTTGTTCCCTGAGTTTAACAGAAAATATAGACCACACAGCCTCTTCCCTGACTTTAACAGAAAATATAGACCACACACCCTCTTCGTCGAGTTTAACAGAAAATATAGACCACACAGCCTCTTCCCTGACTTTAACAGAAAATATAGACCACACACCCTCTTCCCTGACTTTAACAGAAAATATAGACCACACACCCTCTTCCTCGAGTTTAACAGAAAATATAGACCACACAGCCTCTTCCCTGACTTTAACAGAAAATATAGACCACACACCCTCTTCCCTGACTTTAACAGAAAATATAGACCACACACCCTCTTCCTCGAGTTTAACAGAAAATATAGACCACACAGCCTCTTCCCTGAGTTTAACAGAAAATATAGACCACACACCCTCTTCCCTGACTTTAACAGAAAATATAGACCACACACCCTCTTCCTCGAGTTTAACAGAAAATATAGACCACACACCCTCTTCCCTGAGTTTAACAGAAAATATAGATCATACACACCCTCTTCCCTGAGTTTAACAGAAAATATAGATCATACACACTCTCTTCCATGAGTTTAGCATACACAGTCTCGGTAATGAGGCACGGTGTTCTTGAGATCATTTATAATCATATCGATTTGGGCGGGAAAGCCAGCGCATACAGAGCGGAGCTAGCCAGACGAAGGGCGTTGGACTGACCAAAGACCCGGGGCCCGCAGCGCAGCGGTCCGACGGAGTAGCGGTGGTTCCTGGTGCTGATGGGTAAGCTGACGAAGGTGACGGGAAGACTGCTCTTGTCCACGAACAGCCCCACGTCAGTCTTGCGGACGTCGTTGCCGTGGCAGTAGCACCGCTCACACTTGCCCAGCTGACCGCAGCCACACTGACAGCCAAAGGAGCGGGGTGGGTTTTTAAAAAAATAAGGAGACAGCCAAAGGAGTGGGGGGTGTGTTTTTTAAATAAGGAGACAGCCAAAGGAGTGGGGTGTGTGTGTTTTAAATAAGGAGACAGCCAAAGGATTCGGGTGTTTTTTAAATAAGGAGACAGCCAAAGGAGTGGGGTATTTTATTTTATTTTTTAATAAGGAGACAGCCAAAGGAGTGGGGTGGTTTTTTAAAAATAAGGAGACAGCCAAAGGAGTGTTTAGTTTAGTTTTTTAAATAAGGAGACAGCCAAAGGAGTGGGGTGTTTTTTAAAAATAAGGAGACAGCCAAAGGAGCGTTTTTGTTTTGTTTTTGTTTTTTAAATAAAGAGACAGCCAAAGGAGTGGGGTGTGTGTTTTTTAAATAAGGAGACAGCCAAAGGAGTGGGGTGTGTTTTAAAAAAATAAGGAGACAGCCAAAGGAGTGGGGTGTGTTTTTTTAAAATAAGGAGACAGCCAAAGGAGTTTTTTTTTTTTTTAAATATGGATACAGCCAATGGAGTGGTGTGTTTTTTAAATAAGGAGACAGCCAAAGGAGTTAGTTTTTAAAATAAGGAGACAGCCAAAGGAGTTGTATTTTTTAAAAAAGGAACAGCCAAGGAGTGGGTGTTTTTTAAATAAGGAGACAGCAAAAGTGTAAGGAGACAGCCGGAGTGTTTTTTTTAATAAGAAAGCCAATGGAGTGGGGTGTTTTTTTAAATAAGGAGACAGCCAAAGATGGTGTAAGGAGACAGCCAAAGGAGTGTTTTTTTTTTTTTTAAAAGGAGACAGCCAAAGGAGTGGGGTGTTTTTTAAATAAGGAGACAGCCAAAGGAGTGGGGGTTTTACAGCCAAAGGAGTGGGGTGTTTTTTAAAATAAGGAGACAGCCAAAGGAGTGGGGTGTTTTTTTAAATAAGGAGACAGCCAAAGGAGTGGGGTGTTTTTTAAAATAAGGAGACAGCCAAAGGAGTGGGGTGTTTTTTTAAATAAGGAGACAGCCAAAGGAGTGGGGTATTTTTTAAATAAGGAAATCTGTACAGCACAGCCACACTGACAGCCACAGGAGTGGGGTGCTTTTTTAAATAAGGAAATCTATACAGCACAGCTTTTTAAATAAGGAGATTCATTTGTACAGGACTGCCACACTGACAGCAAAAGGGATCGGTTTAAAAGAAAAAAAGAGTTGTACAGCACAGCCGCACTGACAGCCCCAGGAGTGGGGTGTTTTTAATAAGGAGGTTAATTTGTACATCACAGCCGCACTGACAGCCAAAGGAGTGGGGTGTTTTAATAATGAGGTTAATTTGTACATCACAGCCGCACTGACAGTCCCAGGAGTGGGGTGTTTTTAATAAGGAGGTTACGTTGTACAGCACAGCCGCACTGACAGCAAAAGGGGCGCGCGCAGTTGTTGTCTAGGAGCAGCAGCAGCAGCTGCAACAACAACAACAACAAAGCAGCAGCAGCAGCAGCAGCAGCAACAACAACAACAACTCACCATCCCTTCTTCTGACGCTCCTGCCCAGCTGGTGTGTGAGACGTTGAATGCATCCAGCCACAGGAAGTCTTCGTCGTAGAAAAAACCGGGACGGCAGGTGATCCTGAAGATAAGACAAGTCCAGTGAACATACTTTAAGCGTTCCCCACGGAGCAATTCAACTAACTAACCTGAAGATAAGACAAGTCTAGTGCACAGACTGACGTCCCCTTATTGGCCCCGGCAGAAAAGTGTCTTAGTTCTAAATCTCATTTTTCACCGTTTCACATTAGTTTAAGCGTCGTTTTGTAGCTTGATAAAGGGGATTGCCCCGAAAATTGACATATTGTGTTTTGTCCTAATAACAGCGTTCTTTTGAACCTTTTCTGTGTTTGGGCACTGAAGGGGTTAGACAGAGCGATCTTTCTATGTTGAACTTGGCACAAGGAACCAGATGGCGTGCAAGGACTAACTTCCCCTTACTGGCACTGGCAGTTAGGCAGAGCGACCTCTGTATGGTGAATCTGGCACAAGGAGCCAGATGGCATGTAAGGACTAACTTCCCCTTACTGGCACTGACAGTTAGGCAGAGCGACCTCTGTATGGTGAATCTGGCACAAGGAGCCAGGCGCGCGCGTGCTGCTCGGTCTCCGACTTCACCCTACGAAACAGCGAGACTGAGCGGCACAAGAGCTCTGTCTTTGTCAGAACTGCTGCAGACTGGAACAAGCCGGAAGGCATTGTGGTTACAGCAGACTCTGTCACTGCACTTCCATCAGCAGTAGGCAGAGAGCTGCACGGGGCTGTCTCCCACACACAGGCAGCCAGAGCAAAGATGTTTTAGCCAGTTTCTAATAAGGCCTGTACAATAGCGCAGTGCACAGATTACTCCTTCTAAAGTACACGTGCGGTGTTTTTTTTTCGCATTGCGCTTTCCTATTTCCGTTGCGAAAATGGCCACTAATGGTCCGTGCACTTTATGAATCCAGATCCAGATGCAGACCACCGAACAGACTGGCCGCGCTGTCCACAGCAAACAGCTAGGTCACGTGGACCAGCTTCCTGTCAGCATGGAGGCACTGCAGAGTCCTGTCCTTCACAGAACCCACTCAACAGAGCTTAGAGTCAGAGGTCTTCACTGGGCGACCATTGCTCCACACACGTCAACGTTTGCTCCACACACGTGAAATGTGGGGACGTTTGCTCCACACATGTGGACGTTTGCTCCACACACGTAAGGTGTGGAGACGTTTGCTCCACACTCGTCAGAGAAACTGTGAATTGAATTAACACACATCAAGGGACAACCCCCCCCCCCCCCCCCCACACACACCACACACGAAAACCACTAAAATAATGTATTAATAAAACAACAACAAAAAGACAATTAAACGACGTTAGATGGCTGTTACCAAAGATATTCTACACCAAGACAGCGCAGTTCATGCCATACACAAGCACGGTCATGGAGAGGTACCGTCCTTCGTAGCTGGCTGTGTGGCTAACTGCCATGACTAATAATAGTCGTGCTAACATACGGCTGATCGCGTGAAGATAGCGTGCTATTGCACCGCCTTTGCTTTGACTGAACAATCATACGGGGAAGGGAATGACGTATGGCATGATTGTGACGCGTCTTCTTTCTAACGAGGGGAAGGGAATGACGTATGGCATGATTGTGACGCGTCTTCTTTCTAACGAGGCCTTGTAGTCAGTGCAGATGAAATAGGCGGCAGAGCCAGTTTGATTCCAGAGAAATCTGCCCCCTCCCTCACCCCACCCCAGTTGTTTTCGTAGGTCATAAAAAGGGCTATCATATCTCTGCCTCCAGCAGTTTTCCGGTCAGCCCTGATGGGAAGAAGAGCTGACCGGAAGTGGAGGCCGCTAGGAGTGTGGGCCGTATTGTGACTCCTGGGAGCAGACTTCCGGTCAGCCCTGACGGGAAGAAGAGCTGACCGGAAGTGGAGGCCGCTAGGAGTGTGGGCCGTACTTTGTCTCCTGGGAGCAGACTTCCGGTCAGCCCTGACGGGAAGAAGAGCTGACCGGAAGTGGAGGCCGCTAGGAGTGTGGGCCGTATTGTGTCTCCTGGGAGCAGACTTCCGGTCAGCCCTGACGGGAAGAAGAGCTGACCGGAAGTGGAGGCCGCTAGGAGTGTGGGCCGTACTTTGTCTCCTGGGAGCAGACTTCCGGTCAGCCCTGACGGGAAGAAGAGCTGACCGGAAGTGGAGGCCGCTAGGAGTGTGGGCCGTACTTTGTCTCCTGGGAGCAGACTTCCGGTCAGCCCTGACGGGAAGAAGAGCTGACCGGAAGTGGAGGCCGCTAGGAGTGTGGGCCGTACTGTGTCTCCTGGGAGCAGACTTCCGGTCAGCGCTGACGGGAAGAAGAGCTGACCGGAAGTGGAGGCCGCTAGGAGTGTGGGCCGTACTTTGTCTCCTGGGAGCAGAAGTAGGAAGCGTTGAGCAGAGCCCGCAACGTGAGATCGTCAGCACCATAGTCCATGTGCTGGTCGCCCGTAGCCAGCTCCATGAAGTTCTTGTTCAGGATGTTCAGCATCGTGATGGCGTAGCCCTCTCGAAAGTCGCACCACACCTACCACGGTGCGGGATCAGCATGACATGGACGACATGACATGAGGCGATAACAGGGAAAGGTGGGTGACATGACGTAGGCAATAATGGATAATGTTGGTGACATGACATGAAGTAATAATAGGTAAAGGTGGGTGACATGACATGAGGCGATAATAGGTAAAGGCGGGTGACATGACATGAGACGATAATAGGTAAAGGTGGGTGACATGACATGAGGCGATAATAAGTAAAGGTGGGTGACATGACATTAGGCGGTAATAGGTAAAGGTGGGTGACATAACATGAAGTAATAATAGGTAAAGGTGGGTGAGATGACATGAGGCGATAATAGGTAAAGGTTGGTGACATGACATGAGGCGATAATAGTTAAAGGTTAGTGACATGACATGAGGCGATAATAAGTAAAGGTTGGTGACATGACATGAGGCGATAATAGGTAAAGGTTGGTGACCCTAAGGACGAGATGACATGAATAATAGGTAAAGATGGGTGACGTTAGAGGCGACATGAGGTGAAAATAGGTAGAGGGGGTGACCTTACAGATATGACATGAGGTGATAATAGGTAATGGTTGGATGACCATGAAGACGACATGACGTGAAGTGATGATGGCTAAAGGTGGGATGACCATGAGGACGACATGACAGCAGGTGATTATGGGTACAGACTGATCGCAAGGAGACATGACTTGATTACAGATAAAGGTGGGGTGAGTCGGAGATGGACGACATGACAATGAGGTGTTAAAAGTTAATGTCGGAGAAACAGGAGATAGAGGACACGACAAAGAGGTGGTTACAGGTAAGCGTGACAGAAACAGCATGGTCTGAGGTGATTATACACTGGGTACACGAGTGGACGACTGAAGGAAAGCACAGATTATGAGCCAAGGAGTGGAAGTGAAAATGGATGAATGAATATGAAAAGACTGAATGAATCAATGGACGTGCAAACCCCGGCTAAATGATTGAATGATAGAATGATGACAGTATGGACGAAAGGAGGCCGCACCGATGAATAAACAGCCCACAGAAGGGAAGAGGAATGAGTGCCTGCACGATAGAAGATTGAATGATTTGTGGAGGGTTGAATGAAATAATGAATGAATGATAGAAAGATGAATCATGAATGAACGACTGAATGAATGAGGGCTAGGACTGGAACCGCATCTGCAGCAAGAAGGAAGGTGACAAGTTTTTTCTTTTCTTTTCACACTGGCCTCCAAAGATAAATATACTCCTTTGTAATGCAACAAAATATAACGAAAAATATAATAATTAAACGAACGAGTGTAGACAGAAAATAAAAACACCAACGAAATCACAACAGTGACATAACAACAAACACAACAACCACAAAGGCAACGAAGAATGGAACAGTTAACACATGAATGCAACCAGGAGGAAGACCAGTGGTTGCTTGCTCTATGCCCAGCGGTACTTCATAAACGCAGTCAAACATTTTCATACATTTTATTTCTCACAACGGGTCAACTTTCCTTTCTGGCTGAGTAAAAACAAACAAACAAACAAAAACCAACCACCCAACCAACCACCACCACTATCACCACCACCACTACCACCACCACCACCACCACCACCACACCACACACAACAACAACAACAACAACAACAACAACAACAACAACAACAACAACAAAGGTTTAAAGCTCAGAGCGAAGCCCTCTATGCCACTAGTCAACACAGTGCCCCATGGCGGTCAGGACTATGCCACTAGTTAACACAGTGTCCCATGGCGGTTAGGACTATGCCACTAGTTAACACAGTGTCCCATGGCGGTTAGGACTATGCCACTAGTCAACACAGTGCCCCATGGCAGTCAGGACTATGCCACTAGTCAACACAGTGCCCCATGACAGTCAGGACTATGCCACTAGTCAACACAGTGCCCCATGACAGTCAGGACTATGCCACTAGTCAACACAGTGCCCCATGGCAGTCAGGACTATGCCACTAGTCAACACAGTGCCCCATGGCAGTCAGGACGATGCCACTAGTCAACACAGTGCCCCATGGCAGTCAGGACTATGCCACTAGTCAACACAGTGCCCCATGACAGTCAGGACTATGCCACTAGTCAACACAGTGCCCCATGACAGTCAGGACTATGCCACTATCAACACAGTGCCCCATGACAGTCAGGACTATGCCACTAGTCAACACAGTGCCCCATGGCAGTCAGGACTATGCCACTAGTCAACACAGTGCCCCATGGCAGTCAGGACTATGCCACTAGTCAACACAGTGCCCCATGGCAGTCAGGACTATGCCACTAGTCAACACAGTGCCCCATGGCAGTCAGGACTATGCCACTAGTCAACACAGTGCCCCATGGCAGTCAGGACTATGCCACTAGTCAACACAGTGCCCCATGGCAGTCAGGACTATGCCACTAGTCAACACAGTGCCCCATGGCAGTCAGGACTATGCCACTAGTTAACACAGTGCCCCATGGCAGTCAGGACTATGCCACTAGTTAACACAGTGCCCCATGGCAGTCAGGACTATGCCACTAGTTAACACAGTGCCCCATGGCGGTCAGGACTATGCCACTAGTTAACACAGTGCCCCATGGCAGTCAGGACTATGCCACTAGTTAACACAGTGCCCCATGACAGTCAGGACTATGCCACTAGTTAACACAGTGTCCCATGGCGGTTAGGACAGAGGCGGGTCTTAGAGCTCAGCTCTGAACCCTTTCAGGGCCCCTCATTGTTCCCCAAAGGGACGTAGGTCACTTTGCCAAAGACGTCATAAGACGTAGAGAGGGGGAAGTAGGTCACTTTGCCAAAGACGTCATAAGACGAAGCGAGGGGGAAGTAGGTCACTTTGCCAAAGACGTCATAAGACGTAGCGAAGGGGAAGAATTTGTGGTAACGGGGTTGGCTAAACTTACCGAGATGAGAGTGGCGGGCCCTGTGAAGTCCGGGTCTATGAGGTATTGCCCGTCTTTTTGATGGCGCAGTATCAAGCGGATCTCCTCACAGTCCCTCGGCGCCACTGTTTACGTCATAATAACAACAATGACGACATGGATACCAAAGCGCCGCTGTTTACGTCATAATAACAACAATGACGACATGGATACCAAAGCGCCGCTGTTTACATGATGATAACGACAATGACGGCACGAATACCAAAGCGCCGCTGTTTACGTGATAATAACGACAATGACGACATGGATACCAAAGCGCCGGTGTTTACATGATGATAACGACAATGACGGCACGAATACCAAAGCGCCGCTGTTTACGTCATAATAACAACAATGACGACATGGATACCAAAGCGCCGCTGTTTACATGATGATAACGACAATGACGGCACGAATACCAAAGCGCCGCTGTTTACGTGATAATAACGACAATGACGACATGGATACCGAAGCGCCGGTGTTTACATGATGATAACGACAATGACGGCACGAATACCAAAGCGCCGCTGTTTACGTGATAATAACGACAATGACGGCATGGATACCAAAGCGCCGCTGTTTGCCTCATAATAACAACAGTGACGATAAGCACTTGTACCGGCTTCATCCCTCACTGAGTCCAAAGCGCCGTAGGGCTGGAAGCTCACTGACGTCTGTTTGGAATGGGCGACATGCAATATGTAGTTGCCGGCCTATTACTTACATTGACTAACAATTCTTCCTGAATCACCGGTGCACCACCATCACCACCATCACACCACCATCACCAACACTACTATCACCTCCACGGTCACGACCACCAACACAACCACAACCACCATCACCATCACTACCACCACTACCATCGCCAACACAACTACCATCAATGTCATCATCACAACCACCGCCACGATCACGGCCATCAGTACAACCACCATCACCAACACAACCACCATCACCATCACCAATATCCTCACCACCACCACCAACACAACCACCATCACCAACACAACCACCACCATCATCATGACGTTCATTATCATCACCACCATCACCAACACAACCACCATCACCATCACCAATATCATCCTCACCACCACCACCATCATCATCACCAGTATCATCATCACCACCACCACCATCATCATCATCACTATCATCACTATCACTATCATCATAATCAACGTCATCACCACCACCCTCATCATCATCAAGGTCTCCCTTCGCCGTCATAGCACCACTATGATCAACGTCACTACCATCACCACCATCATCAACGTCACTACCATCACCACCATCACCAACGTCACTACCATCACCACCATCATCAACGTCACTACCATCACGACCATCATCAACGTCACTAACATCACGACCATCATCAACGTCACTAACATCACCACCATCATCAACGTCACTACCATCACCACCATCATCAACGTCACTACCATCACCACCATCATCAACGTCACTATCATCACGACCATCATCAACGTCACTACCATCACCACCATCATCAACGTCACTACCATCACCACCATCACCAACGTCATGATGCCCTCGGACTGTTTGCTTTTTAAACACGAGCGTACCTTGGCACGGCATGGAGCCAGACACCCTGAAGTAACCGTTGTTGCAGTCACACCTGTAGCTTCCGGCCAGGTTGACACAGGTGGCCCCGGTCGTGCCGCAGGTGCTGTTGTCCAGGCATTCGTCAATGTCTGCAGCAGGTAAAACACTCAGTACAGGTCGTCAATGTCAGCAGCAGGTAAAACACTCAGTACAGGTCGTCAATGTCTGCAGCAGGTAAAACACTCAGTACAGGTCGTCAATGTCTGCAGCAGGTAAAACACTCACTACAGGTTGTCAGTGTCTGCAGCAGACAGTCCCCCCACCCCCAGGTAAAACACTCAGTACAAGTCTTTTCCATTCACACATCCCCCCCCCCTCCCCAGGTAAAACATTCAGTACAGGTCTTTTCCATTCACACATTCCCCCCACCCCAGGTAAAACACTCGTTAAAGGTAGCGTCCATTTCGTCCATTCAGAATGCCCCCCCCCCCCTCCATTACACTACACTACATGCACTATACCACACACACACACACACACACACACACACACACACACACACACACACACACACACACGCACGCACGCACGCACCCACAGCATACACAGACACACACACACACACACACACGTAAGCACACACACATACATACAGGTAAGCACACACACATATATACACGTAAGCACTCCCCCCCCCCCCACACACACATACACCACTACACTACACGCACGCGCGTACACACGACACACACACACACACACACACACACACACACACACACACACACACGCACACGCACACACACACACGCGCGTGCGCACGCACGCACACACACACACACACACACACACACACACACACACACACCTCTCTCTCTCTCTCTCTCTCTCTCTTACCTGTGCAGTTAAGACCGTCACCAAGGAAGCCGTCCTTGCACACGCAGTGACTCGTTTTCCTGACACAAACGGCGTCGGGATGGCAGTGGTGGCTTCCTTGACACTGATCTGTTTTTCAGTTGGTCAGTCAGTCAAAAAATCTAATCACCACCAACATCAGTTTGAAAACAGCAAGTTTACAGTAGGGAACCAGGGAAATGTACACACCAAAAGAAAACGGGACACGGATAAAAAACAGAATTGAAGAGAGAAGAAGAAGAAGAAGAAGAAGAAGAAGAAGAGAAAAGAACAGTGTAGGAAGGAGAGACGTAGAAATAAGAAGGAGAGACAGGAGTAAGGAGAGAGAGAGAGAGAGAGAGAGAGAGGAGAGAGAGGAGAGAGAGAGAGAGAGAGAGAGAGAGAGAGAGAGAGAGAGAGAGAGGGAGAGAGAGAGAGAGAGACTCGAACGAACCGAGAACTTTTTTAAGGATTGTAGTTAGGTCATTAGACCGTAACAACTAGCAACTGTAACTACGAATGAAGAGAAGGAGAGAGAGAGAAGAGAGGAAAGAAGGAGAGGGAAGAGAGAAGAGAGAGAGTAGAAGAGAGAGAGAGAGCAGAGGAGAGAGAGATGAGCAGGAGAGAGGAGGGGAGAGAGAGATGACAGCAGAAAGAGTAGAAGGAAGAGGAAGTCAGTTAAGGAAGGAGAGACGGTTAAGGAGGGAGAGCCATAGACTCACGTTCGCAGGTGAAGCCGTCCCCGAAGTACTGAAGGAAGTACTTGCAGGTGCAAGTGAAGGACCCCGGGTTGTTGGCGCATGTGGCGTGTGGATCGCACGGGGCCGTCAGACACTCGTCAATATCTGCACACAGCAGCGCCCTCTCTCTATACAGTCATGTGTCAGACACT
This sequence comes from Alviniconcha marisindica, assembly GCA_018857735.1. Taxonomy (NCBI): domain Eukaryota; kingdom Metazoa; phylum Mollusca; class Gastropoda; family Provannidae; genus Alviniconcha; species Alviniconcha marisindica. The sequence continues at coordinate 24,705 of JABMCL010003926.1, read as the reverse complement.
CGTCAATATCTGCACACAGCAGTGCCCTCTCTCTATACAGTCATGTGTCAGACACTCGTCAATATCTGCACACAGCAGCGCCCTCTCTCTATACAGTCATGTGTCAGACACTCGTCAATATCTGCACACAGCAGGCCCTCTCTCTATACAGTCATGTGTCAGACACTCGTCAATATCTGCACACAGCAGCGCCTCTCTCTATACAGTCATGTGTCAGACACTCGTCAATATCTGCACACAGCAGCGCCCTCTCTCTATACAGTCATGTGTCAGACACTCGTCAATATCTGCACACAGCAGTGCCCTCTCTCTATACAGTCAGCGCTCTCTCTCTATACAGTCATGTGTCAGACACTCGTCAATATCTGCACACAGCAGCGCTCTCCCTCTATACAGTCATGTGTCAGACACTCGTCAATATCTGCACACAGCAGTGCCCTCTCTCTATACAGTCAGCGCTCTCTCTCTATACAGTCATGTGTCAGACACTCGTCGATATCTGCACACAGCAGCGCTCTCTCTCTATACAGTCATGTGTCAGACACTCGTCAATATCTGCACACAGCAGCGCCCTCTCTCTATACAGTCATGTGTCAGACACTCGTCAATATCTGCACACAGCAGTGCCCTCTCTCTATACAGTCATGTGTCAGACACTCGTCAATATCTGCACACAGCAGCGCCCTCTCTCTATACAGTCATGTGTCAGACACTCGTCAATATCTGCACACAGCAGCGCCCTCTCTCTATACAGTCATGTGTCAGACACTCGTCAATATCTGCACACAGCAGCGCCCTCTCTCTATACAGTCATGTGTCAGACACTCGTCAATATCTGCACACAGCAGTGCCCTCTCTCTATACAGTCAGCGCTCTCTCTCTATACAGTCATGTGTCAGACACTCGTCAATATCTGCACACAGCGGTGCCCTCTCTCTATACAGTCATGTGTCAGACACTCGTCAATATCTGCACACAGCAGTGCCCTCTCTCTATACAGTCAGCGCTCTCTCTCTATACAGTCATGTGTCAGACACTCGTCAATATCTGCACACAGCAGTGCCCTCTCTCTATACAGTCAGCGCTCTCTCTCTATACAGTCATGTGTCAGACACTCGTCAATATCTGCACACAGCGGTGCCCTCTCTCTATACAGTCAGCGCTCTCTCTCTATACAGTCATGTGTCAGACACTCGTCAATATCTGCACACAGCGGTGCCCTCTCTCTATACAGTCATGTATCAGACACTCGTCAATATCTGCACACAGCGGTGCCCTCTCTCTATACAGTCATGTGTCAGACACTCGTCAATATCTGCACACAGCGGTGCCCTCTCTCTATACAGTCATGTGTCAGACACTCGTCAATATCTGCACACAGCAGTGCCCTCTCTCTATACAGTCATGTATCAGACACTCGTCAATATCTGCACACAGCAGCGCCCTCTCTCTATACAGTCATGTGTCAGACACTCGTCAATATCTGCACACAGCAGCGCCCTCTCTCTATACAGTCATGTGTCAGACACTCGTCAATATCTGCACACAGCAGTGCCCTCTCTCTATACAGTCATGTGTCAGACACTCGTCGATATCTGCTGACAGCAGCGCTCTCTCTCTATACAGTCATGTGTCAGACACTCGTCAATATCTGCACACAGCAGCGCCCTCTCTCTATACAGTCATGTGTCAGACACTCGTCAATATCTGCACACAGCAGTGCCCTCTCTCTATACAGTCAGCGCTCTCTCTCTATACAGTCATGTGTCAGACAATCGTCAATATCTGCACACAGCAGCGCTCTCTCTCTCTATTTTTGGATGAATTTTGGTTATTTTGTCATGATTTGTCTGTGGGATTATTGTTTCCATCTGGCGGCTAATTTAAACCCCATAAAACTAATCATTATGAGTTAAAAATAAACCCAACAGACCACGTCTTTTCCCGTGGCCTAATTATTTGCCTAGAACGCTGCAGACGTCATCAAAGTTTCACGCCACCAAGATAAAAACAATCGGTGACAAAAATAACTGCAATCGACATGCAGTTCTTCCGTGACCTGTATGCAAAACTGAGAGCTTTTTGGTGTTCTACCGTGACGTCAAAGACATTTCGCTGACGTCAAAATGAAGCGAGGGAAAAGGGCGTACAACGCATAATTATCTCGTGAAACAAGAGTTAGTGATGGTGTGGTCTGATTTATTGGTTTAACCCTAACCTATCTGAACTCATAATAATTGGTAATGTTTTGGTAAAGGTGCCCGCACCCGCCGACACACACACGCATTCGCACAAATGAAACAGGCAAATCATGACTAAACTAATAACCAAAAATATTCTTGCCAAATCTGAGAAGGCTAATTCCTTTAAAATGTTATGATATGATGACAGTGATGATGAGGATGAGGATGGTGGTGGTAGTGGTGGTGGTGATACTCACCGTCACACTGTCTCGCTCCGTCTCCGACGAAGCCGGCAGCACACTGACAGTAGCCGACAGTCTGGTTGCAAAACCCGAACTGGTGACAATCGCTCTTCTTCGTGCATTGCGTCACGTCTGAAATGACGTCAGAAAAACGTTTTTTTTTTTTTTTTTAAAACTTCTTCAAGCAGAGACAACGCCGATCTCACAAGGTGTAGCACTTTGAGAAATTAACTCTCTCTCTCTCTCCCTCTCTCTCCATCCATCCCTCTCTCTCTCTCTCTCCACACACACACACACACACACACACACACACACACACACACACACACACACACACACACACACACACACACACTTGAGCCATTTCGGAATTTTGAGACTATCCACTACCTAATCCAGCTAGAAGCTTTGCATTGTTGGTGCTATTTACTTGCCATCTAAAACCAGCAGGGCATTTTAAAACAAGATGATTAGTTTGAAGTTTAAAAAAAAAATTATATATTTTTTTAAAGAAAACAAAACAAAACAAAAACAAACAAAAAACAGCCCCCCCCCTCCCCCTCCCCCCCCACCCCCCCTCCCCTCCTCCTCCCCCCCCCCACCCCCCCAATCTGAAACAAACTTGACAGCATTCTAAAACAAGATTAAAAAAAGCAAAACAATTAGGTTTAAAAAAGCAAACAAATAAATAAATAATTAAACAAAGAAAACAAAAAACAAAACAAAACAAACAAACTAACAAACTAACAAAGAAAGAAAGAAAGAAAAAGCCGATTTTAATAGGACAACATAAAACTCGGCAGTCCCTTTTTGTTTTTTGGAAGCAACAGACTGACAGGTAAACGATGATAAATGAAAAATGAAATTGTAGGCAAATAGATAATTTTCATTTATCATCGTTTATCTATCAGTCTGTTGCTTGGAGAAAAAGAAGAAAAAATAAATAAAATGGGTTGCCCCCAAATTTACACGTTTTGCATTGTCCTATTTCAAACAGCGTTTTTTGTGTTTTTTTTCTCGATTTATTTCAAGCGCTTTGCATTGTCCTATTTCAAACAGCGTTTTTGTGTGTGTTTTTTTCGATTTATTTCAAGTGCTTATGGTTTGATCTCTTCAGTTACCTGTGGAACAAAATCATGTTTTGATAAGTCTAGTTCTTTGGTGTGTTTTTGTTTACATCAGCTTATGTTTCTCGAAATAAAGTCTGTTCAAGATGTCATACTACAGATGGGTGGGTCACGCCACACAACCACATCACACATATTCACCATGCTGCATATCGACAGAACATGTATATATATATATGTTCAGTACACAACGTCGCGATAAGCTTTGTGCATTGCCTGCGTGTAAACAGAACAGTTTTAGGCTTATTTGTTTAATTGATATTTTTCAAGCCAAGTAAAGTAAACACTGCTCGTTTCGTGTGGTGAGTCACGTGCTGACAACTATCAATAGGCATTTCACAGTCACCGACGGAAATGTACAACACCAAAACGAAAAATACGTTCAGGTGAATGTACATTAGAAAGTTTTTATTTCCTTGTTGAAAATTTTGCTTTTTCGACATAATTATTCTTGAACGTGAAAGGGAATGCTGTGACGTATTTGTTTGTTCTACTAAAAGCACCATTCACACGCGAGCACGCGCGCGCGCGCGCGCGCGCACACACACACACACACACACACTCACACACACACACACACACACACACACACACACACACACACACACACACACACACACACACACACACCACACACACACACACACACACACACACACACACACACACACACACACACACACACACACACACACACACACACACACGGATCATCACTCACCCAGGGTGCACCTGGTCCCATTGAGGTACCCGTCCCCGTTATACTCCTCGGGGCAGTAGCAGCGGAAGTAGGTGGCGTTGCCCACCGTCCGGTCCTCACACACAGACGCGGGGTCACAGAACTGAAGCTTGTAGGAACAGGAATGTCCGCTCTTCCAGCCCTCCAGGCCAGGGGCTGCTGTCGTCTCATTGGCTGCTGTCGTCCCGTTGGCTGCTGTCGTCTCATTGGCTGCTGTCGTCCCGTTGGCTGCTGTCGTCTCATTGGCTGCTGTCGTCTCATTGGCTGCTGTCGAGATTAAGAGAACACTCAGACTGGGGGCATTTACAAGGTTCGAGGCGAGATCAAAAGGTCAAGAGATCTAGAGGAGGGAGGTGGAGCTGGACCTTCAAGTTAGCCCAGAAGAGATCATGAGTAGGGAGGTGGAGCTGGGCT
>JABMCL010003926.1:7500-15000 GCA_018857735.1 Alviniconcha marisindica | reverse complement strand
AACAAAACGACACATCGATGAAATTTTCGGGATTTTCAAAGTGCTCTCCGCTGCTGTTCACACAATAATGTATAGCTGCAGTCGCCTTGGCCATTCTTGGAAGGTGTTGTGTACTCCAAAGAAGGTATGCTCAACCCTGTCATCTTTTAAAGACAAACTGAAAACCTTCCTCTTCTCACAGTATTTCCATCCTAACTAATATCAGTACCCAGTTTTTGCTACAGTCATTGTGTGTGTGTGTATGTGTGTGTGTGTGTGTGTGTGTGTGTGTGTGTGTGTGTGTGTGTGTGTGTGTGTGTGTGTGTGTGTGTGTGTGTGTGTGGTGTGTGTGTGTGTGTGTGTGTGTGTGTGTGTGTGTGTGTGTGTGTGTGTGTGTGGTGTGGTGTGTGTGTGTGTGTGATGTGTGTGTGTGTGTGTGTGTGTGTGTGTGTGTGTGTGTGTGTGTGTGTGTGTGTGTGTTGTGTGTGTGTGTGTGTGTGTGTGTGTGTGTGTGGTGTGTGTGTGTGTGTGTGTGTGGTGTGGTGTGTGTGTGGTGTGTGTGTGTGTGTGTGTGTGTGTGTGTGTGTGTGTGTGTGTGTGTGTGTGTGTGTGTGTGTGTGTGTGTGTGTGTGTGTGTGTGTGTGTGTGTGTGTGTGTGTGTGTGTGTGTGTGTGTGAGTGAGTATGTGTGTGTGTATGTACGTGTTTGTAGTGCGTTTTGTTGTTGTTGTTGTTGTTGTATAATACTTTATGTAAATTGTTTTGGTAGGACTATGCTCGACATGTGTATAGAATATGTATCATGAGAGCGCTCAGGGCGTTGATGAGCGCATGATAAATGTATATGTTTTTATTATTATGCCATGAAGTGAACTCACCGCTCTTGCACGGCCTTGAATTGGTCACAAGTCAGATGGCGCCACCTAAGGGCGAGGGCATGTGGGGAGGCGGGAGGGGGGAGGAGGGAGGAGGGAGGAGGGAGGAGGGAGGGGGAGGAGGGAGGAGGGAGGGGAGGAGGGAGGGGGAGGAGGGAGGGGGAGGAGGGAGGAGGGAGGGGGGAGGAGGGAGGAGGGAGGAGGGAAGGGGAGGAGGAGGGGGGGGGGGGGAGGAGGGAGGAGGGAGAAGGGGGGAGGAGGGAGGGGGGAGGGGGGAGGAGGGAGGGGGGGGAGGAGGGGGGAGGGGGGAGGAGGGAGGGGGGAGGAGGGAGGAGGGGGGGGAGGGGGGAGGGGGAGGAGGGAGGAGGGGGGGGGAGGGGGGAGGAGGGGGAGGGAGGGGGGAGGGGGGAGGGGGGAGGAGGGGGAGGGGGAGGGGGAGGAGGGGGGAGGTGTAGTGTGGGGGTGATGTGTGTGTGGTGTGTGTGGTGTGTGTGAGGGTGTGGGGGTGGTGGTGTGGTGGTGGGTGTGTGTGTGTGGTGAGGTGTGGGAGTGAGTGTGTCGTTTGTGTCGTCTGTTGTGTGTGGCGGGTGGTGTTGTGTGTGTGTGTGTGGTAGAGGTGGACGTGGGTCCGGTGGTTGAAATATACGTGTGGCAGGGTTTTTGATATACTTATTTGTCCGGTTGGTTGAAATACTTTATGTCGCATTTTTTTGAATACACATGCTCGGCATGGTTGAAATGACATGAGGGTCGGCGTGGTTGAGCGATACACAGTGTCCGGCATGTTTGACATACATTATGCCCATGGTTGAACTACCCCAGTTTGCCGGCTTGGTTGGTCATACAAGTCCGATGGTTGCCCATAACAGTGTCCGGCAGGGGAGATAAAGGCCGGATGGGGGGAAATACACAGGGGGAGGGTTGAAAGGACAGAGGGTGGAGGGTTGAAGAAGGTGGGTGGTAGAAATAGAGAGTGTCCGGAGGTGGGACTGAGGACGTGAGGCATGGTTGAATAAGAGTGGGCATGGGGGGAAATAGAAGTGCCGGATGGTTGAATAGAAGTGTCCGGAGGTTGAAAAAACAGTGTCCGGCATGGTTGAATAGACAGTGTCCGGCATGGTTGAAATACAAGGGTGGGCATGGTGAAATACACAGTGTCCGGCGTGGTTGAAATACACAGTGTCGGCATGGTTGAATGACAGGGTCCGGATGGTTGAGGATAGGAGAGTGTCGGGGAGGGAGAGAGGGGCGATTTGAAATACAAGTTCCGGCATGGTTGAATACACAGTGTCCGGCATGGTTGAAATACACAGGGTCCGGCATGGTTGAAATACACAGTGTCCGGCATGGTTGAATACACAGTGTCCGGCATGGTTGAAATACACAGTGTCCGGCATGGTTGAAATACACAGTGTCCGGCATGGTTAAACATACACAGTGTCCGGCATGGTTGAAATACACGGGTGTCCGGCATGGTTGAAATACACAGTGTCCGGCATGGTTGAAATACACAGTGTCCGGCATGGTTGAAATACACAGGTCCGGCATGGTTGAAATACACAGTGTCCGGCATGGTTGAAATACACAGTGTCCGGCATGGTTGACATACACAGTGTCCGGCATGGTTGACATACACAGTGTCCGGCATGGTTGAAATACACAGTGTCCGGCATGGTTGACATACACAGTGTCCGGCGTGGTTGAAATACACAGTGTCCGGCATGGTTGAAATACACAGTGTCCGGCATGGTTGAAATACACAGGGTCCGGCATGGTTGAAATACACAGTGTCCGGCGTGGTTGAAATACACAGTGTCCGGCATGGTTGACATACACAGTGTCCGGCATGGTTGACATACACAGTGTCCGGCATGGTTGAAATACACAGTGTCCGGCATGGTTGACATACACAGTGTCCGGCATGGTTGAAATACACAGTGTCCGGCATGGTTGAAATACACAGTGTCCGGCATGGTTGAAATACACAGGGTCCGGCATGGTTGACATACACAGTGTCCGGCATGGTTGAAATACACAGTGTCCGGCGTGGTTGAAATACACAGTGTCCGGCATGGTTGACATACACAGGGTCCGGCGTGGTTGAAATACACAGTGTCCGGCATGGTTGAAATACACAGTGTCCGGCGTGGTTGAAATACACGGGTGTCCGGCATGGTTGAAATACACAGTGTCCGGCGTGGTTGAAATACACAGTGTCCGGCATGGTTGAAATACACAGTGTCCGGCATGGTTGACATACACAGTGTCCGGCATGGTTGAAATACACAGTGTCCGGCGTGGTTGAAATACACAGTGTCCGGCATGGTTGACATACACAGTGTCCGGCATGGTTAAACATACACAGTGTCCGGCATGGTTGAAATACACAGTGTCCGGCATGGTTGAAATACACAGTGTCCGGCATGGTTGAAATACACAGTGTCCGGCATGGTTGAAATACACAGTGTCCGGCATGGTTGAAATACACAGGGTCCGGCATGGTTGACATACACAGTGTCCGGCATGGTTGAAATACACAGTGTCCGGCATGGTTGAAATACACAGTGTCCGGCATGGTTGAAATACACAGGGTCCGGCATGGTTGAAATACACAGTGTCCGGCGTGGTTGAAATACACAGTGTCCGGCATGGTTGACATACACAGTGTCCGGCATGGTTGACAATACACAGTGTCCGGCATGGTTGAAATACACAGTGTCCGGCATGGTTGAAATACACAGTGTCCGGCATGGTTGAAATACACAGTGTCCGGCATGGTTGACATACACAGTGTCCGGCATGGTTGACATACACAGTGTCCGGCATGGTTGAAATACACAGTGTCCGGCATGGTTGACATACACAGTGTCCGGCATGGTTGAAATACACAGTGTCCGGCATGGTTGAAATACACAGTGTCCGGCATGGTTGAAATACACAGGGTCCGGCATGGTTAAACATACACAGTGTCCGGCATGGTTGAAATACACAGTGTCCGGCGTGGTTGAAATACACAGTGTCCGGCATGGTTGACATACACGGGTGTCCGGCGTGGTTGAAATACACAGTGTCCGGCATGGTTGAAATACACAGTGTCCGGCGTGGTTGAAATACACAGGGTCCGGCATGGTTGAAATAAAAGTGTCCGGCGTGGTTGAAATACACAGTGTCCGGCATGGTTGAAATACACAGTGTCCGGCGTGGTTGAAATACACAGGGTCCGGCATGGTTGACATACACAGTGTCCGGCATGGTTGACATACACAGTGTCCGGCATGGTTGAAATACACAGTGTCCGGCATGGTTGAAATACACAGTGTCCGGCATGGTTGAAATACACAGTGTCCGGCATGGTTGACATACACAGTGTCCGGCATGGTTGACATACACAGTGTCCGGCATGGTTGACATACACAGTGTCCGGCATGGTTGAAATACACAGTGTCCGGCATGGTTGAAATACACAGTGTCCGGCATGGTTGAAATACACAGTGAACAACCGCTTCTGGCTCTGAAAGCCGGGTCATAGGTCGACTGGACTGTCCCTGACTTCATCCATCCACACCGTATTTGCCGGTTTGAGGTCGACTGGACTGTCCCTGACTTCATCCATCCACACCGTATTTGCCGGTTTGAGGTCGACTGGACTGTCCCTGACTTCATCCATCCACACCGTATTTGCCGGTTTGAGGTCGACTGGACTGTCCCTGACTTCATCCATCCACACCGTATTTGCCGGTTTGAGGTCGACTGGACTGTCCCTGACTTCATCCATCCACACCGTATTTGCCGGTTTGAGGTCGACTGGACTGTCCCTGACTTCATCCACCCCCCACCTTTTATTTGCCCGGTTTGGGGGAGGTCGACTGGACTGTCCCTGACTTCATCCATCCACACCGTATTTGCCGGTGGAGGGGGGCCGGAAAAGGTTTAAAATTTCACCAATTAAAAACGTAATTTTTGCCGTTGGGTATATAACAACAGTCAATGGTTTGTCCGTTGCCGTATGTAACAACAGTCAATGGTTTGTCCGTTGCGATATGTAACAATTGTTAGTGGTTTGTCCACTGGGCCGTTGCCGTATGTAACAACAGTCAATGGTTTGTCCGTTGCCGTATGTAACAACAGTCAATGGTTTGTCCTTTCGATTGTAAAATTTTTGTTTTTCCCCCTGGGGTTCCGTTTGTCCAACAGTTTGGTTTTTTTTTTCTTAATTCACAAGGTTAAATACAAAGCGACTGTTGCAATATTATTATTGATTGGGTCACATTCCTGCAGGAGGAGAGAGAGAGAGAGAGAGAGAGAGGGGAGAGAGAGAGAGAGAGAGAGGGGAGAAGAAGAGAGAGAGAGAAAAAAAAAACACACACACACACACCACACCACACACACACACACACACACACTGACTAAAATTGTAGCAGAAACTGGGTATTGATATTCGTTGGGGCGAAAATACTGTGGGAAAATCATCGGTATAATATAATCTGCTGTAGCATGTCTCATTACTTCGGTGGTATTGGCGTGCATGGCAAATTTCATCTCTGAGATCTTTATTGCCGTTTTGAAAACGTCGGATCCACTGGTAAACAAGGCCATAGAGGAACCAGTCTTCCCTTCACAGCTTTCAGTTAGTGGTGGATTTTCGTAAGACTGTCCCCGAGTCCCATTCGCGTGAAAATGTCAAATCGATCCAAGATTTCAGCCACATCAGAAGCAGAAGAAGTCAGTTCGACTGAAATAATGTTAATTTGGACTAGAGAGCATCAGCTTTGACATGATACGTGAACTGTGTCGTAAATATTCATAAAAGACAAGGTATCTTCTTTAACAGGATGCCAGGGATGGACCAAGCATAAAACAGTTACATATACATATGAACTCTCGATTTGCATATGTTTAGGGGAAAGGGGGCGCGGCTAGTTCGGCTAAATATTCTAGCTGATTCCTAGGATTCAAAGGATTTATGACAATTAACAATCTGTCGAATAAAAACATATAAACGATACAGTTATGCAAAAAAATACCGTTGAATAAACTATTTGTCAAATTAGAATATTGCTTATTTCAGCTAGCCCATATACATCATTTATTTGGAAATACGCCATTCACAGAATGCAGATTAAAATGTACACACGATCACACTATTCACGCCTTACGATACAGTTATGCAAAAAATACCGTTGAATAAACTATTTGTCAAATCAGAATATTGCTTATTTCAGCTAGCCCATATACATCCTTTATTTGATAATACATGACGTTTGTTTCGTTATGTATGTAAATACGCCATTCACAGAATAATACATGATGTTTGTTTCGTTATGCATGTAAACACGCCATTCACAGAATAATACATGATGTTTGTTTCGTTATGTATGTAAATACGCCATTCACAGAATAAAATGATGTTTGTTTCTTTATGCATGTAAAACGCCTTGTTCGGATTTTTTTGTTATGCATGTAATACGCCATTCACAGAATAATACGTGATGTTTGTTTCGTTATGTATGTAAATACGCCATTCACAGAATAATACATGATGTTTGTTTCGTTATGCATGTAAATACGCCATTCACAGAATGCAGATTAAAATGTACACACGATCACCACCCCACACCACCCACAAAAACCCCCAAAACACACACCCCCAACACACCACCACACACACCAAACCCCCAACACACACCAAAACCCCCTTTCGTCTGTCTTAGGGGTTATTCGCCTTTGACCTTTATTGAGATCCGGGGGTATTTGTGTTGTTTTTGGAGCGGTTTTGTGCCATTTTTTGTTTGTCGTGACTTTTTCTCTTCTTTTTTGGGGGGGGGGGGGGGGGCGGGGGGGGGGGGGGGGGGGGGGGGGGGGATTGGAGGGGGTGCGCTCCGACTGCGATGTGTTAGGTGGGGGTTTTGTTTGGGGGGGGGGTTCGGGGGGGGGGGGGGGGTCATGATGTCCCAATAGAGAGGGAAAAAAAAAATGCACACAAAAAAAGGGGGAGGAAAAAAAAAAAACCCCGGGGAACCCCCGGGAGACCCTCCCGTCAGCGGCTCCCTGAGTACCGGATTCCTGTCGTCGCGAGGAGGGAAATTTATCAGGGCTGAACCTCACTGAGGGGGTTGGCTCAGTGGTTAGAACGCCGGACTCTGATCGAATGGGGTCGCGGGTTGAATCCTGCAGGAGCGGCGGGGAATTTTTTCCCGGGGAGGTTTCTGTCTGACTCTATTTCGGGATCCCTTTCCCCCCCCGGGTTTTCCCCCCCATACACGAAAAAAAACCCCCCTCATTCTGCCCCAAATGCAGGCGGCAGGGTTTGCTAAAAACAACCCTTTTTATTGGCTTTGCTGAAGGGCATGGTGCTGGTTTATGGTGTAAAAGAAAGCGCTGGACGGGAGCAGTTTCATGGGACCAGCCATGCGCGCTTAATACCCCCCCTCTCGACGGATATTTAAAAACGCGCTATAAAAAGCTAGTCACTCATGTAGAATCACACGCGAGCGCTGTGAGCCTGCTCCGGCGAGAGCGGAGAATAGCGCTGTATAAAAGCGATCAACAATAACTTACTCTCAAAAGTGTGGGTAACTATCCACCCAGGACGTACTGTGAAGGATATCCTTGTGATGTGGGTGAACGCTTCTCACTCGCACTCTCCT
>JABMCL010003926.1:0-2500 GCA_018857735.1 Alviniconcha marisindica | reverse complement strand
TCCCTTTGCTGTAAAACAGACACAAAAATAAAATATCGACTGCACGAAAAACACACAATTACAATCATTGTGAGAGATGTTTACAACCATGTGGACATCGAAATTGCAGTTATGTGATTTTGACACAAGTGAGGCGCCATACGTCGGCAACTTTACGCTCTTGCGGTGCGGACAGATCCCGCGGCATTCGAATTTGCCACCCCGCCCCCCGTTTTCCCTAAAAACCCCGGAATAACAGCAGTTTGTTGTTGTTGTTGTTGTTTTGCTTTCTCTGCAGTGAAAAAAAGCTAGGGGGGAAACCCAAGGAGACGGGGGAAATTTTGGGAAAAACGTTTTGGGTCACAAAAAAAACACAACCCCACCACCCCAAACCCCCTTTTTTTTTTAAGTGGTGTGTGTGTGTGTGTGTTGTGGTGTGTGTGTCTGTGTGTGTGTGTGTTGTGTGTGTGTGTGTGTGGGGAGGGGGAGAGAGAGGGGAGAGAGAGAGAGAGAGAAGAGGGAAGAGAGAGTGTGTGTGTGTGTGTGTGTTGTGTGTGAGAGAGAGAGAGAGAGAGAGGGGAGAGAGAGAGAAAAGAGAAAAGAGAGTGTGTGTGTGTGTGTGTGGGGTGTGTGGGGTGTGTGGGTGTGTGGGGTGTGTGTGTTTTTGTGGGGGTGGGGGGTGTGGTTGGTGTTTTTGGTGAGAGAGAGGGGAGAGAGAAGGGGAGGGAGAGGGGGAGAGGAGGAGAGAGAGAGAGAGGTGTGTGTGTGGGGGGGGTTTGTGTGGGGGTGTGTGTGTGTGGTGTGTGTGTGTGTGTGTGTGTGTGTGTGTGTGTGTGTGTGTGTGGGGGAGAGGGGAGAGAGAGAGAAGAGAGAGAGGGGGAGAGAGAGAGAGAGATTTTGTGTGTGTGTGTGTGTGTGTGTGTGTGTGTGTGTGTGTGTGTGAGGGGAGAGAGAGGAGAGAGAGAGGTGTGTGTTTGGTTGTGTGTGTGTTGTGTGTTTTGGTGTGTGTGTGGTGTGTGTGTGGGGGGGGGAGAGAGAGAGAGAGAGAGAGAGAGGGAAAGGAGGGGGGGTATGTGTGTGTGTTTGTGGTGTGTGTGTGTGTGTGTGTGTTGTGTGTGGGGGGGGGGGGGGGGGGTGGTGGTGTGTGGTTGTGGTGTGTTGTGGGTGTTTTGGGGGGGGGGGGGGGGGGGGGCGGCGTGCGGTGTGTGTGTGTGTGTGTGTGTGTAGTGGGGCCGGCTCGTTCCCCGTCCCTGCGGGTGTTTTTTGGGGTTTTTTTGTGTTGTGGTGTGGGGTTTCATACTTGGAAATGTATGTGTGTGGGGTGTTTTGTGTGTGGGTGTGGTGTGTGTGTGTGTGTGTGGTGTGGGGTGTGTTTTTGCCCGGGTGGTGGGTGGGGGTTTTGCGGCGGTGCTGGTGTGTGTGGGTGTGCTGCGTGTGTGTGGGGTTGTTTTTGGTGCCTCGTGTGCGTGAGTGTGTGCGTGTGTGTGTGTGTGTTGTGTGCGTGTGCGTGTGGTGTGTTGTGGGGGTGTGTCAACTTTTTGGGGGCATAGTTGTGGGGGGTGTGTGTGTTGTGGGGTGTTTTGGGGTGTGTTTTTTGGTTTTTTTTTTTAGTCTATCTTTTTTCTCCTTTTCTTTTGCCCACTTTGCTTTTTTTCTTTTTTTTTTTTACAGTCAAACCTAACACAATGGCCAGCCGGGGCAACAGAAGAAATGCCAACACCGTCACGGTTTTCTCCGTGGATTTAGAGTCTCGACGAGAAAACTTACAGGCAAAAAATCCCAAGAGGGTCTGGAAAATGGAGATGTTTTTAAGTCAGCAAGATCAAAATGCTTGGGCAGGGGCCCCAACTTGTACCGGGAAAAGCGCTCCCGGGCTTGCCATGAAAGTCAGCACCGCGATGCCGGGGAATACCCATCCGTACGAAAGGGTTTTGGGTTTTTTTCTGCGGGCCGCCCCCGGATAAAAAAAAAAGATGCCTGGCGATTGGGCCGGACCCGGTTGAAAAAATGGAGTACGAGCGCCAAAAAACTGCTACAAAAATGCCTTCAACAACAGGGTGTTATGTATATCAGATCCGCTGTCTGATTCCCACAGTTAAACACTGCTGCTACGCTATTACAACACTACCGTCTACAACAGCATTTCTTTTCCACATCTATCACACATCCAATCTATCACTCAACCCAAAACTACCCTACTACCGCAGCCCACTGTACCATAGCTACCACATGTCACTACTGCCATAGCTGCACAACTACCACTGCTACCACTCTCCACTGCTACCAACTACCCCACACTGCTCCACATCACCATGATACCACTGATACCACTGCTACCCATCTACCACTGCTACCACACCTACCACATCTACCACTGCTACCACACCTACCACTGCACCCCCACCCGTGCTACCACAGCTACCACTGCTACCACATCTACCATGCTACCACATCTACCACTGCTACCCAATCTCCCACATCAAACCCCAATCTACCCGCATTTTACCACTTCCCACCACGC
>JABMCL010000573.1:400000-403348 GCA_018857735.1 Alviniconcha marisindica | reverse complement strand
TGTATCGTCCCCCCCTGCCCCAATCCCCCCCCTGTAATACCCCCCCGTCCCATAATGTGATCGTCACCCCCCCCGGCCGATCCCCCCCCCCGTCGTTTTTATAATCCCGTCTCCCCCGCTTTATAACCCCCATGTCTCTCCCCGCTTTATACATGTCGTCCCCCGCCCACATAATGCTCGTCTCATCCCCCCTGCCCTGTCATCCACCCACCCCCCTGCCTTTCCATCCACCCTGCTCTGCCCTTCATCACCCCCCTGCTACCACCCCCCCTTCATCCACCCTGTCTTCAAAAAACCCTCTCTGTCATCATCCCCCTGCCCTGCCATCATCCCCTCTCTGCCATCATCATCCTTTCTCTTCATCATCATCTCCCCTTTCTGTCCATCCACCCCCCCACCCCCCTGTTTTTTGGACCCCTACACCGACAGATCGTATCCGAAACTCTTGACCTCTTCGTCTCCACTGATCCGTTATCGCTCTTCCTTCGTCAGTCTACAAAAATGTATTCAGTCAACAGAAACCCGTCATTCATTTTACACTAGGCAATGAATACGGTCGAACTGTTCCAAATGTGGAGTTCATATCTGGTTGCTCCTCTCGTTGTTGTGTAGCTGTCTTTGCTGCAGCGAGCAACAGGTCTCGTACATAACGTACTAGCACGATGCTTACTTTCCATTACACCTTGAACCCACGGTCAGACAGCGTAGAAACGTTATCAGATTTCAGTCTAGCTGAAACCACTATCGACTACTATGACGAAATGTCAATAAAAAATAAATAAAATAAAAACATTAATCAACTTCATTGTGAAATCGCTGACTGCACCTTGACCTTGGATTTTTAAACACAGTATCCCAACCCCCGGTCCCCGCCGGCACCTGACTCCAACTCCCACTCAACTCCCACCCCCCACCCCCACCTAACTCCCACCCCCTCATTTTGAACCTCCCCTTTCCCTCCTTTGTCCAATCATTAAGCTTTCATTTTTCCCCTCTTCTTTTTTTTGTTGTTGTCTGAGGGTGTTGTTGTGTATTCGTTGTCTCGTGCGTCTGTGCGTGGTGGTGCGTGCGTGCGTTGTTTGTGATGTGTTGTTGTTTTGTTGTTGTTGTTTTTTTTTTTTTTTAAAAAAAAATCGTGCTGTTCTTTTTCTTTTTTTTTTTTTTTTTTTTTTTTTTTTCCTTACTCTCTCTCTTTTCTTCTGTCTGCTCTGTCCCTTCCTGCTCTGTTTGTTTTTTTCTTTCTTTTCTTTTTTTTTTTTTTGTCTCTGTGTCTACTTTGTCTGCTTTTGTGTTGTTTTTTTTTTTTCTGTGTCTTTCCTCTCTCTCTTTTTTTTTTTTTTTTTTTTTTTTTTTGTCTTTCTTCGTCTGGTCTTTGTGTTTTGTTGTCTTTCTTTTTTTTTTTTTTTTTTTTTTTTTTTTTTTTGTCTGTCTTCTGTCTGTCTGTCTGTCTGTCTGTCTGTCTGTCTTCTTCTCTCCTCTCTCTCTCTCTCTCTTCTCTCTTCTCCCCTCTCTCTCTCTCTCTCTCTCTCTCTCTCTCTCTTTTCTGTCTGTCTGTCTGTCTGTCTGTCTGTCTGTCTGTCTGTCTGTCTCTCTCTCTCTCTCTCTCTCTCTCTCTCTCTCTCTCTCTCTCTCTCTCTCTCTCTCTCTCTCTCTCTCTCTCTCTCTCTCTCTCTCCCTCTCTCTCTCTCTCCCTCTCTCTCTCCCTCTCTCTGTCTCTGTCTCTCTCTCTCTCTGTCTCTCTCTCTCTCTCTCTCTTCCCACCGCATCTCTCTGCAACAGTCTTTTAAATAGTTTTCTTTGAGCCTTTTTTATGCACATCGCCATGGGCTCTTTTCCTATAACATCGCAGAACCAGCGGCTAAAACGTTTATTATTGGAACTGATGATATCAGAAAAAAAGAAGGAAAATCACTTCCGCCATCTCAAGAAGACCCATTAGGCAAATGCGATAGAAAAACGAACGCGTCCACAAAGCCCTCTTGGGGCGAATTATACCCAGATTAAATCAGAGACTTTGGTGTCCGAGGTCGAGGAACTGAAGTGTGCTACCCACCCCCGCACGAAGACTCGTGTGTCGATACAGGCGGAGGCAAAGTTGAGTGGAAAGGGGGGTAACTGCGGTGTGTGGAAGGGGAAACAATTTAGCCCGCCGCTGGCTTGATGTCTTTCTTAATTGCCCCTGGCTACCAAACTCATTATATTCCGCTCATAGGGATAGCGATAGATACCGCCCCTTCTCTCTCTCTCTCTCTCTCTCTCTCTCTCTCTCTCTCTCTCTCTCTCTCTCTCTCTCTCTCTCTCTCTCTCTCTCTCTCTCTCTCTCTCTCTCTCTCCTCTTTCCTTTTTCGGCTATTCCGCTTCGCTTACCCCCCCTCACACCACCCACCCACCCACACACCCCCCACACAACACACACAACCACACACACACGCACGCGCGCGCGGCCCAAAACACACACACACACACACACACACACACACACACACACACACACACACCCCACACCACACACTCACACCACACATAGCGCACCCTGCGTACATACATACATACATACATACATACATACATCAATTACAGCCAACTTAAATAAGATGGTCAGTAGGAATAATGGCAGAAGAAGGTAGAAACGTGGAGTAGAAAACATGGTGTCCCTGCCAGATTATAGCCAGTCACTGCTGTGACCGTTGTTTTCTAAGCACCGCAATTTCATAGACAAGCATACAGAGTTAAACTCATTAGATGTGTTCCTTGTGTATGACAGCTGAGCTAAGCAAGGCCATCGCACCAGGACCGACCGTTCACTGGTTGCTTAGGTCACATAATTTACTTCAAAATTTAGCGCGATAGTTAGAAGGTAAATCATGTGACCGAAACAACCAATGAGCTAGGCAAGGCCATCGTACCAGGACCGACCGTTCATTAATTGGTTGTTTAGGTTACATGATTTACCTTCTAAATTTAGCGCGATAGTGAGCCGCATGTGTGGTAGACGGGGGCAGTGAAACACATGCAAATAAGCCCTTTGTTGAATTCTGTTGTTGTTTCTGCTGTTCTTCTTGTGCCTAACTTCATTTTATACAGGCAACCGTGGCTCATACAGTTTCAAAATGCTCGTGTTACTGCATGCAATCAATTGTTTGCAACTTCGTCATAAAGTGAACTTTCTTTCTTCAGCTATCGAAATCTAAAGCAAGAGTGCTCAGTATTTTATAGCTTTTGTTGTAGCTGCACTACTTTATCCAGAAGAATTGTCGTCTGCAGATCTGATGTGTCACATGCATGAAAGCTGAGGTGACGACACTGGCCAACCAGGAAGCGAACGCAGATCTAGATCCGCGGAGCACT
>JABMCL010000573.1:380000-382500 GCA_018857735.1 Alviniconcha marisindica | reverse complement strand
TGTGTGTGTGTGTGTGTGTGTGTGTGTGTGTGTGTGTGAATGAGAAGCTTGATCTCTGACTCCGTTTTGCCTGCTGGCCATTCTCGACAGTGAATTTTCTGGCAGGAGTGTCTCACAGAGACGCTGCAATCGGTTTGGGTACCATTCGCACTCCTTGGTTTGCTTGAGCTGTGTCAGCTGGCACACTTGCAGTACTGAGTCAGCGGTATTGCCATTTTACAATTGAAGAGGTTTTCAAAAAATGAGCTTGAATGAACCTGGAAGGGATAATGTAGGAATGCAAAATTCCCGGCAGTGGAATTATCATGCGAATGGCATAGCCCTATTCTGGCATATTCCAAGCGTACATCTGCAAGGGATCTCAGAAACGTGGACATTAATTTTTGCGTCCGTGGTAGCCTCTAGCGGGGTATGTCCGTCAAAAAGTCTCCACGGGGTGTTATTATTTTCGGCAGTGCGCACACAGCGAATCAGACATTTGTTGGCCGTATTGTGGTCTTTCTGATCGTGCCCAGTTTCCTTGTTCTTCTAGCCTGCTTGCTTCTGTATGTGCGCGCGTGCGCGCGCGCGCGCGCGCGTGTGTGTGTGTGTGTGTGTGTGTGTGTGTGTGTGTGTGTGTGTGTGTGTGTGTGTGTGTGTGTGTGTGTGTGTGTGTGTGTGTGTGTGTGTGTGTGTGGAGGGGGCTGGGGGTGGTGGAGAGGTGATAGGGTGATGGCAGGTGTATGTGTTTTGTTGTTTGCTTGTTCGTGTGTGTGTGTGTGTGTGTGTGTGTGTGTGTGTGGTGTGTGTTGTGTGTGTGTGTGTGTGTTTGCTTTTTTGTTGTGTGTGTGTGTGTGTGTGTGTGTGTGTGTGTGTGTGTGTGTGTGTGTGTGTGTGTGTGTGTGTTGTTTGCTTGTTTGCTTGTTTGTGTGTGTGTGTGTGTTGTTTGCTTGTTTGCTTGTTCGTGTGTGTGTGTGTGTGTGCGTGCGTGCGTGCGTGCGTTGCGTGCGTGCGTGCGTGCTGCGTGCTGCGTGCGTGCGTGCGTGTGGTGTGTGTGTGTGTGTGTGTGTGTGTGTGTGTGTGTTGTGTGTGTGTGTGTGTGTGTGTGTGTGTGTGTGTGTGTGCGGCGTGTGTGTGTGTGTGTGTGTGTGTGTGTGTGTGTGTGTGTGTTGTTTGCTTTTGTTAGTGTGTGTGTGTGTGTGTGTGTGTGTGTGTGTGTGTGTGTGTGTGTGTGTGTGTGTGTGTGTGTGTGTGTGTGTGTGTGTGTGTTGTTTGCTTGTTTGCTTATGTGTGTGTGTGTGTGTGTGTGTGTGTGTGTGTGGTGTGTGTGTGTGTGTGTGTTTTGTGTGTGTGTTGTGTGTGTGTTTGTTTGTTTGCTTGTGTGTGTGTGTGTGTGTGTGTGTGTGTGTGTGTGTGTGTGTGTGTGTGTGTGTGTGTTGTGTGTGTGTGTGTGTGTGTGTGTTGTTTGCTTATTTGTGTGTGTGCGCCTGATCAGTTGGGGGAGGGGGGGTGGGGGGGGTGAGGGAGGTGTATGCGTGTGTGTGTGTGTGTGTGTGTGTGTGTGTGTGTGTGGTGTGTGTGTGTGTGTGTGATCAGTGGGGGAGGAGTAGGGTGAGGGTGTGTGTGTTTGTGTGTGTGTGTGAGAGAGAGAGAGAGAGAGAGAGAGAGAGAGAGAGAGAGAGAGAGAGAGAGAGAGAGAGAGAGAGAGAGAGAGAGAGAGAGAGAGAGAGAGAGAGAGAGAGAGAGAGAGAGAGAGAGAGAGAGAGAGAGAGGTGTGTGTGTGTGTGTGAGTGTGTGTTCGCGCGTGTGTGTGGATTGAGGCATATTATTAACTTTTTGATTTGTGATTGTAGCTATCTTTGTCCTGACAGTTCGTGTGCAGTTTATCATCAGTTTTAATGCGCCGTCTTCGTCTTTGTTTTATCCCGTTGCAAGTGTAGTTCAGTTATAGGTGCATTATATGCTGCGGCGATTGATTTGAATCACGTTTGCGTTCTTTTTTTCGTCATTTTACATTTTTGCTGTAATCTTTACAGACCTGTCATGTGATTTTAGATAGCCTAGAAGGCGAGTTTTATTTGCAAAATTTGTTTCATTTACTGATACTGCGCTCTAGAAATCTAATACTATTATTATCATCGTCATAAGCATCTTTTTTTTAAATTGTTATTATTACTATTATTTAATACTCTTTTTCCTCACTCGTCGCCAGCCAGTAGAATTCCGTCGCTAAGATGTCATTAGCAAAGTGCTGTCCATCCTCCCACGACACGTCAAAGTTAAAATTTTAATGACCTCCGCTTACATTATGACCTTTCGTGCCTTCTCATTTAAAGCAACGTTTTCAAATATTAACATTCCGCATTGGCCCCATCTGTCATCCTTGATACTATTCTTGGAAGGGAATATCATGCACAGTCTTTGGCAAAGAAAAGGTTAATGTAGTACTCGTTATTGCTATAAATAGTATCCATAATATCAGTTTCCAGTTTCCTTACGCGTAATGCTCTCTATTTTTATT
>JABMCL010000573.1:325000-367500 GCA_018857735.1 Alviniconcha marisindica | reverse complement strand
TTAGTTAGTTAGTTAGCTAGTTAGTTAGTTAGTTAGTCAGTTAGTTACTTAGTTGCTTTGAGCCCAGTCAACCACAAAGGGTTATACCAGGGCTATTGTTCTCGCGGTTAGTTAGTTAGTTAGTTAGCTAGTTAGTTAGTTAGTTAGTTAGTCAGTTAGTTAGTTAGTTAGTTGCTTTGAGCCCAGTCAACCACAAAGGGTTATATCAGGGCTATTGTTCTCGCGGTTAGTTACTTAGTTAGTTAGTTAGTTAGTTAGTTGCTGCTTTGAGCCCAGTCAACCACAAAGGGCTATATCAGGGCTATTATCTCGCGGTTTGTTAGTTAGTTAGTTGCTGCTTTGGGCCCAGTCAACCACAAAGGGTTATATCAGGGCTATTATCTCGCGGTTTGTTAGTTAGTTAGTTAGTTAGTTGCTGCTTTGAGCCCGGTCAACGACAAAGGGCTATATCAGGGCTATTGTTCTCGCGGCGGATGTGATCTTACCGGTTAGGGCGGTGTGCTGTCCCCTCTGTAGACGAATAAAGTGGTGGCGGCCACAAAAGCCTGATTGAAGTGGACATCCGACCACATTAGGGTAAGTGTCACTCGACCTTTTGCTAAACGTCTTTTTGTATTTTTCTTAATTGTTTCTTGCACAACGATGCACTTTTTTTGAAAACATCTTTGCGGTTGTCTTTTTATATACTCGGTGAATTCAGGATTTTTGTTTTTCTCTCTGTGTGTGTAATGTAATGGTAATTATTTAATGTTTCATTTTGCTGCAAACGCTTCTTTTTTTTTAAATTGTGACGCATACATTTAAAGCATATATGTATTATTATTATGATTCCATGCATAACTATTGAAAAATACTGGCAGAGAAAATAGTAACAAAAATCAACAACAAAATCTTCGCTTTTACCAATTCATAAAGAAATTCATTAGAAAAATCTCAATAATATTTAGTCGAAGATGTGTTTAGGAACAATGAAATAAATAGTCGAGTTCACATTTTCTGTCTTTCTTTTTGTACAAAAAAATTAATAAAAAATGTCAGCTTCAGCTATAGTGCTATTCATTTGTTTACATAAAAGCAGGAAAACTTGGTAGCAGAGCAAATCCGGTGTTATGACATAGGCTATAAAATGAGACTTAAAGGTCCTCCATATATATGCCGACAATTTGGGATTTTTTTTAGTTAACTTGTTTTTCTTTGAATTTCCCTGTTCTGTCTATACTTTCAGAATAACCATTAGTGATTTGCCGGGTCTTTTATTTTATTTATTATTTTATTTTATTTTTTTGTGTTTTTGTTTTTGTTTTTTGTTGTTGTTGTTTTGTTTGTTTGTTCGTTTTGTCGTTTTATTTCCAAAAAAAATCTTTGAATTTCTCTGTTATACATTCAGAATAACCATTCGTGATTTGTTGTTCTTTGTTTGTTGTTTTGTTTTGTTGTTGTTTGGTTTTCTTTTTCTTTTTCTTTCTTCGTTTTGTCGTTCTATTTCCATTATCTGAGTGCCTTTGCCCCCATTATATTGGTGTCTTTCGTTCTATTGTCTTAGCGTATTTCGCCTCATCATATTTTAGTGTTTCAATTCCTTTTTATTAGCTCACTGCTTCCTTTCCATTCCCTTGGTGTCTTTGTGCGTGCGTGCGTGCGTGCGTGCGTGTGTGTGTGCGTGTGTGAGTGTTCCATTCTCATTGCGTTTTGAATTTGATTCCATTCTCTCTGCGTCTTTCTTCCCATTCTCTTAACTACTTTTCTCCGATTCTCTGACCTTTTTCCGCTTCTCTTACTGTCTCTCTGTCCACAGTCTAAATGTCTTTCTTTCCATTTGTTTAGTCTTTCTTATCAATTTATTTCTGTCCTTTTCCGTTCATCTTTGCCGGGATTATCTTTCCATTATCTTAATGTCTTTCTTTCTGTTCTCTTAGTTTCTCTCGTACCAATTTCTTAATGTCCTGCCCCCTTATCGCAGCGTCTTTCTTTTCATTATCTTAGTGTTCTTTCCAATATCGTAATGTCTCGTTTTCATTATCTTAGTCTCATTTCCACCACCATCCTAGTACCCCCCTACCATGCCCCCTCCCCCCTCCCCTTCCAACCCCGGCCCCATTATTCTAGTGCCCTTGTCTTTGCTCTCCATGTCCCTGTTCAGTGGATCCATAGAGTCAGCTTCTCCACCGCCCAGTCAGTTTTCTTTCTGGACTGAGCGCCTAGTCCTTCGGAAAAGGGCAGACAGCATGTCGGACCCGTGTGCTTCTGCTCGCACACACAGAACATATCTAAGCAGCTGGATTCAAAAGAAAAGTAAGGCAATTGCCCGGACTGCCCGGGACAAATTAAAGGCAATGACCATGACCCTGAAATAAGACAACTTAGATCCGCTTGCCGTTTTCCACGTGCCATTTTTCTTGTCCCTCTCTTTTCAACAGAAACAAAACCAGCGGAGGCTATTGCCTGTCAGTACGTAGACCAGCAGAGGCTACTGCCTGTCAGTAAGTAGACCAGCAGAGGTTATTGCCTGTCAGTATTTAGACCAGCAGAGGTTATTGCCTGTCAGTAAGTAGACCAGCAGAGGTTATTGCCTGTCAGCAAGTAGACCAGCAGAGGCTATTGCCTGTCAGTAAGTAGACCAGCAGAGGCTATTGTATGTCAGTAAGTAGACCAGCAGAGGCTATTGTCTGTCAGTAAGTAGACCAGCAGAGGCTTTTGCCTGTCAGTAAGTAGACCAGCAGAGGCTATTGCCTGTCAGTAAGTAGACCAGCAGAGGTTTGAGGCTATTGCCTGTCAGTAAATAGACCAGCAGAGGCTATTGCCTGTCAGTAAGTAGACCAGCACGCCAAAATCGCCCAGAATGCTCGTCTGAAGTTGGCCTCATGTCTACGACCCTTCACTCGGCATGTGGAAGGACAGGAAAACACGATGACAGGAAAACACGATGACAGGAAAACACGATGACTGGAAAGCATGACGACAGGAAAGCAAAATGACAGGAAAACACGATGACAGGAAAGCACGATAACAGGGAAATCAAAATGGCAGGAAAGCACGATAACAGGAAAAGACGACGACAGGAAAGCAAAATGACAGGAAAACACGATGACAGGAAAGCACGATAACAGGGAAATCAAAATGGCAGGAAAGCACGATAACAGGAAAAGACGACGACAGGAAAGCAAAATGACAGGAAAACACGATGACAGGAAAACACGACAGGAAAGCGAAATGACAGGAAAGCACGATGACAGGAAAGCACGATGACAGGAAAACAAAATGACAGGAAAGCAAAAAGACATGAAAGCACGATTACAGGAAAGCACGATGACAGGAAAGCAAAATGACAGAAAAACACGATGACAGGAAAGCAAAACGACAGAAAAACACGATGACAGGAAAACACGATGACGCCACACACCAGCCGTTTCTCCAGCGGTTCCCTCCAGACGCCTAGCAAAACGCTCACCGCCCAAACTATCCCTTGCGAGATACTCAGGCCGACAAACCCTTCCTTTGCAAGATGGCCAGGTGGAAATGTCTGTTCATCGTGTGCCTCCAGGGACCCAGATGCCTTGCAAAATGTTGACCCTAAAATGTCTGCACCACTTTCCCCAGACAGCCGTCAAAGTGGCTCTGACGAAAGCAGCTTTCCAGATTTGGAAGTCTGTTACACCCCCACCCCCATACCCCCTTCCCCGTCCCTTTCGTCCCTCCCACCTAATGAATATTTCTCATTACCGTTTGATGGCGGGGTTTCGTGTTACGCTGCAGATTAGAACCGATACCTATTTTTGACGCGCTTTGAAAACTTCTTTCTCGGAGAGAAAGAAAAAAGGCAAATATTTTTGAGTTCATAATGAAGCAATTTTCCCCCGTGTTTCCCCCCCCCCCCCCCCCCCCTCCCCTTCTTCTCCCTTTCTGAAGACCGACAACATTTCTCGTCTTCATTTTACAAGTGACGTTACGGCGAAAGGGCGAGTGCAGTACAGTGGATGCTAAAGGCAAAGTGAAAAGTGCAAACTTATTGATTATGTCGACATTTTCTTTCTTGAAATGAATAGGCCTACTACTGAGTTGTTGTTTTGTTGTTGGTTTTCAGAAGAAAAAAGAATGTATTGGATTTTGTTCTCTCTCTCTCTCTCTCTCTCTCTCTCTCTCTCTCTGCTCTCTCTCTCTCTCTCTCCCCCTTTCTCCGTTCCTCTCTCTCTCTCTCCTCGTCTCGTCTGTCTCCTCTCTCGTCCTCTGTCTTCTCTGTTCTCTCTGTCTCTCTGTCTGTCTGTCTGTCTCTCTCTGTCCTTGTCTGTCTCTGTCTGTCTGTCTCTGTCTGTCTCTGTCTGTCTGTCTGTCTGTCTGTCTGTCTGTCTGTCTGTCTCTCTCTCTCTCTCTCTCTCTCTCTCTCTCTCTCTCTCTCTCTCTCTCTCTCTCTCTCTCTCTCTCTCTCTCTCTCTCTCCAATAGCGTCTCCTTCAAAGACATCATAATGTGCGAAATAACAGAATGCGAGACGCCTGGAACAGATGCACAGACATGTATTCTGGTTGACGTTTGTATTCAGTGCCACAGCAACTCTCGAAATAAACAGTAACTTCAATAGGATTGTTAAAGATCGGTTTCACATCCAGCCACATTATGTCGGAACTGACACGCCGTTGTTAAAGATCGGTTTCACATCCAGCCAATTTTGTGGGAACTGACACGTCGTTGCACACCCCGAGCATCGCTTTGCGGCAGCCTCCTCCAAACTGCCAGATTTAGTTACGCCACAGAAGGGCACTCTTTATCTCCGCGCAGCTGTCCACCGACGCGGTCAGCGCCCTCCGAAAGGTTCGGGTACTAATATGACTGTAGAAGCAACCTAGCGCCAAAGCACGCACGTAAACATGAGAAACAGCCACCCCGGGTTAAAGAAAAAGAGTTCCGTCTCGATTCAAACGATTGTGGTTCTATTTGCGTTAGTGTAAACTTTGTTGGCGGCTATAAATAACACGCCTTGTTTTATTTGAGTTGTTTGTAACAAACTTACTACTGTTTGAGCACCAACAAAAAACTGCTCGTTAGCTGACAGTTGTGTGGACCCTATGGCGTAACTAAATACGGCAGTGGTTGAAGGAAGGACGTCGTAAGCCAGTGCTTGGAGTTTGACGTCGTTGCTGTGCTCAGCGCGATAACTGTGTTAGCAACAGCCAGGCGATGTTGTCGCTGTAGGGATCAGCAGTAGGGCTGTCAAAGGCTAGCTAGCTAGGTCATACAGCATAGAGGCTAGCATAGAGGCTAGCATAGAGGCTAGCTGTGTCTGTGATTCAATACGTGGTGTAAATTAGGTCACAATTAACCGTCAGAATCGTCCAAGTATATCCTACGGCAATGTGTCCACTGGATAATATCCTACGCTACAGTGCTAGTTGGACAGCACATCCTACGCTACAATGCTGGCTGGACAGCACATCCTACGCTACAGTGCTAGTGGACAGCACATCCTACGCTGCAATGCTGGCTGGACAGCACATCCTACGCTACAGTGCTAGTTGGACAGCACATCCTACGCTACTGTGCTGGCTGGACAGAATATCCCACCATACAGTGCTAGTGGACAGCACATACTACACTACTGTGCTAGTGGAGAGCACACCCTACACTATAGTGCTAGTGGACAGCACATCCTACACAGAATATCCCACCATACAGTGCTAGTGGACAGCACATCCTACACAGAATATCCCACCATACAGTGCTAGTGGACAGCACATCCTACACAGAATATCCCACAATACAGTGCTAGTGGACAGCACATCCTACACAGAATATCCCACAATACAGTGCTAGTGGACAGCACGCCCTACACAGAATATCCCACAATACAGTGCTAGTGGACAGCACACCCTACAATGCAATGTTAGCTGGACAGAATATCCCACAATACAGTGCTAGTGGACAGCACACCCTACAATGCAATGTTAGCTGGACAGAATATCCCACAATACAGTGCTAGTGGACAGCACACCCTACAATGCAATGTTAGCTGGACAGAATATCCCACAATACAGTGCTAGTGGACAGCACACCCTACAATGCAATGTTAGCTGGACAGAATATCCCACAATACAGTGCTAGTGGACAGCACACCCTACAATGCAATGTTAGCTGGACAGAATATCCCACAATACAGTGCTAGTGGACAGCACACCCTACAATGCAATGTTAGCTGGACAGAATATCCCACAATACAGTGCTAGTGGACCGCACACCCTACAATGCAATGTTAGCTGGACAGAATATCCTACAGTACAGTGCTGACTCAACAGCACAGCCCACGTCAGTGTGTCGACTGAAAGCACAACCGACAACAAAGTGCAAACTGGAAAGCATAGCCTACGACACGACGGCAGGTGAAGTAAGTAACCATGGTGCTTAACATCCACAGAAACCAGAAGGCTTATTAGGGACGTGGAGATGGGGGTGGGGGGTGTTGGAGGTGGGGGAGGGAGATTATATACCTATCGCTACACTGTCACCACCAGAATGACTTCTACATTAAGGTGGACAGCGATGAGAGCCATTTTAATGTTTCATAATTGTGAGGGACAAAGTCACAAGACAGTGTCCACAGACAACAACTTTTGAAGAGAAAGGAGAGCCGAAGCAGATTCAAACCGAGGTCCCTCTGCTTACCAGCCTAACGCCTTACCGCTAGGCCAAACCGGCTCACGTCAGTAGGTGAGTGCTGCACAGCATACTTATACTGCTACCGGGTAGCAGGTCCGTTTGAATGGACACAACGGCAATGGACAGCACATTTCTATGACACAGTGCCAGTCGACAACACATCCTACGATGCCTCCTACGTGTTGGCTGAACAGCATGTCCTGTGATACAGTTTTTGTTTTATCGCTGACAAAGTTATAGTGGTGAGTTAGCCATTTGATTTTAGAGTCCTGCCAACCGTACTGGGCTATTATTTTCAGAACCAAGTTAAAGTACCCCTACATAATGTACCGGCGGGTGGCTAAAATCGCATTTTGACATTAAAGATCAACTTGAGTGTCCATATGCAGTGGGTGAACATTTCATGAGTCCCCCTTCGCACCCTCCCACCCTCTCTCTCTCACACGCACACACACACACACACACACACACATACACACACTCTCTCTCTCTCTCTCTCTCTCTCTCTCTCTCTCTTCTCTCTCCTCTCTCTCTCCTCTCTCTCTCTCTCTCTCTCCACGTCATGGTCAGAACAGAAACATATTGATTATTAAATAGTATTGCAAAGCGCCGCGATGCTGTTGACGCAGTTATTGCTCACTATTAAAATGGCTGTGTATCATCATCGTCATCATCATCATCATCATTGCATTTGAAAAATTCTGTGACCTTACTCTTGATTGTGGGGCACATCATTCCTTCTTTTCTTTCCTTTTTTCTCCTTTTTTCAAGTGCTATTTTGTTGTCAACACTGAAAAAGAAGAAGCAGTAATGTCTAATTTTTATTTGCTTTTTTTTTTTTCTTTTTTCTTTTTTTCATAGGGACCTTGTTGTTTGCATGGGCGGTTACATTAACTTTTTTTTCCAGCTGCTATTTGAGAATGCCAGGAACGGCTGATTGCTGTTCGTGAGGGCTGATTGATCACTGTAGGGGACAGATCTTTTTGCAGCATTTTTTTTTCTCTCACGGGGGTCTACACCAATACTTTCTTGTCAAAGCTTTTTTTTTTTTTTTGACGCTTTGTTGGTTTTGTGTTTGTGTGTGTGTGTGTGTGTGTGTGTGTGTGTGTGTGTGTGTGTGTGTGTGTGTGTGTGTGTGTGTGTGTGTGTGTGTGTGTGCGTGTGTGTGCGCGTGCGTGCGTGCGTGTGTGTGCGTGAGTGAGTGCGTGCGTGTGTGTGCGTGTATCCCCCCCCCCCCCCCCCGCCATCCCACACCCCCATCCCCACATGATCTTAGAAGTGGATCTCTAGTGTACAAGGACACGTCATGACATTCTAATTTCTAACCAGTATCCCCCCCCTCCCCCATCCCCACATGATTTTAGAAGCGGATCTCTAGTGTACAAGGACACGTCATGACATTCTAATTTCAACCAGTATCCCCCCCCCCCCCCCCCATCCCCATCCCCATGATTTAGAGCGATCCCTAGTGTACAAGGACACGTCATGACATTCTATTCAACCAGTATCCCCCCCCCCCCCCCCCCCCACACATCCCCTCATGATTTTAGAGTATCCTAGTGACAAGGACACGTCATGACATTCTAATTTCAACCAGTATCCCCCCCCCCCCCCCATCCCATCCCCACATGATTTTAGAAGCGAATCCTAGTGTACAAGGACACGTCATGACATTCTAATTCCAACCAGTAACCCCCCCCCCCCCCCCCCCATCCCCATGATTTTAGAAGCAATCCCAGTGTACAAGGACACGTCATGACTCTATTCAACCATACCCCCCACATGATTTTGAAGCGAATCCCTAGTGTACAAGGACACGTCATGACATTCTAATTTCAACCAGTACCCCCCCATCCCCATCCACACATGATTTTAGAAGTGAATCCCTAGTGTACAAGGACACGTCATGACATTCTAATTTCAACCAGTATCCCCCCCCCCCCCCCCCATCCCCACTCGATTTTAGAAGTGGATCTCTAGTGTACAAGGACACGTCATGACATTCTGATTTCAACCAGTACCGCCCCATCCCCACATGATTTTAGAAGTGGATCTCTAGTGTACAAGGACACGTCATGACATTCTAATTTCAACCAGTATCCCCCCCCCCCCCCCCCACACACACACACACCATCCCCTCATGATTTTAGAAGTGGATCCCTAGTGTACAAGGACACGTCATGACATTCTAATTTCAAGCAGTATTCCCCCGCCCCCCCCCCCCCCCCCCCCCACCCCCCATCCCCACATGATTTTAGAAGTGGATCTCTAGTGTACAAGGACACGTCATGACATTCTAATTTCAAGCAGTATCCCACCCCCACCCCCCACCCCCCATCCCCACATGATTTTAGAAGTGGATCTCTAGTGTACAAGGACACGTCATGACATTCTAATTTCAAGCAGTATCCCCCCCCCCCCCCCCCCATCCCTCATGATTTTAGAAGCGGATCCCTGTCATACGTAGTGGTGGTACTCACAAACAGCGAGGCCGCCGGAGTTTGAACAAAGGGCGTATGCAGCACGTCCAGCTGGCTGTAATGGGAACAGACGTTTAAACGGTTTCCGCCTCAGTTTTGTGCGTAGCTCTTTTTTCAAAAACAGAGAGAAGAAGAAGAAAAGAAAAAAAACCCCCCCCCCCCCCCCCCCCACACACACACAAATAAAGAAAGAAAGAAAAAAAGAAAAGAAAAAAGAAGCAGAAGAAAAAGAACAAAAAAGGCTGCTGTATTTGATTTCGTTGTCCATAAGACAGAAATGGTTTAGCCATTAATGCATCAACTCTCTCTCTCTCCTTCTCTCTCTCTCTCTCTCTCTCTCTGTTTCTCTCTGTGTCTGTGTCTCTGTCTCTCTGTGTGTCTCTGTCTCTCTCTCTCCCCCCTTTTGTAATTTCTGTAAACCGTAAAACAGATATTACATGCCTTATTGAATTTAGTGACAGGTGTCATTTTTGTTTTGATGAGAAAAAACATTGTTTTCACTGATCTCATTTCTCTGTCCTTTTAGCTGACTATGTAACTGAATTTACATACAGATTTAATCAGTATATTCGGTCTCTTCACGGGAAACAGCATCCATTTAATTTAATTACAAAAATAGCTATTGTTGTGTGCTATTCTTTTCTCTCTCCAGGCTGTCAAAAAGAGAGAAAATTGAAACCATCTGTGTCAATGCACGTAGTTTATTTTCTAATGCGGTGATTTCGATCCTCCCAGTCGTGCACTCGCATGCAAGACACACACGTAGAGAGAGAGAGAGAGAGAGAGAGAGAGAGAGAGAGAGAGAGAGAGAGAGAGAGAGAGAGAGAGAGAGAGAGAGAGAGAGAGAGAGAGAGAGAGAGAGAGAGAGAGAGAGAGAGAGAGAGAGAGAGAGAGAGAGAGAATTAACTAGCTCCTGCCAAGCCCACAGACTGGGTGGCGATCAGAGAGCCGGTGACAAACGATAAAGTGTATGAATAGTTCAGTCCAATCTCTCTCTCTCTCTCTCTCTCTCTCTCTCTCTCTCTCTCTCTCTCTCTCTCTCTCTCTCTCCGGACCCGCGAACACGTCATAACAGCTAGAAGTATTGGAGAAAAGATCGCGGTCCGGTTTTATCAATGGCATCAAATGAAATGAACTCTCTCTCTCTCTCTCTCACTCCCTCCCTCCCTCCCTTTTTGTCTCCGTTTCCTTCTCCCTCCCCATCTCTCCCTTTAGAGTCTATGATAACGATCCAATTTCCGGGCAAAGTAATCACAGATCTTGATCACGTCCGTTCAAAGGAACCGATTTAGTTCTGTGGGTGCACGGGGCAAACGAGTCTACGACCAGACTTCAGTTGGTAGCCGGTTAACTTTCAATCGATGCACCACCACGCCTTCAGCGGACACAGGCATCCAATCGGGATGTGCTAGCTGGGAAACACCTCGTCCAAAACCATCATCAAAGCAACGCATCTTAATTCTTCTCGGTCTCAACCAGCTCCACCATTGCGGCCTGAACACGGAAGGCGCGGAGCTGAAGCCCGTCTCTACTGAGAATCCAAAACTGAAACAGATTCTGCCATTGTATGCTTGGAGCAGGTTAGACTACAGAGTGGCTTTGCATGCCTCGTGTACTGTCAACATTTCAGACGAATTTCTGCCCCCCCCCCCCCCCCCCCCCCCCTTCCTCCCCCCGACTGAAATAGAAAGTGACGTCAGTATAGTGACTCAGACTGTGAGCCGGTTGGTCTAGTAATTAAGGCGTTAGGCTGGTAAGCAGAGGGACCTCGGTTCGACTGAATCCGCTTCGGTTCTCCTTTCTCTTCAAAGGTTGTGGTCTGTGGACACAGTCATGTGATTCTATCCCACACAATCATTATGAAACAGTAATGCGTGAGTCATTCTGGTGGTGAAAGTGTAGCGATAGCATATAATCTCCCTCCTCCCCCACCTCCATACCTCCTACACCCATCCTTCTCCCCGTCCCTAATAAGCCTTATGGTGTGTGTGGACGTTAAGCACCATGTTTACTTACTTACTTCACTCAGACTTTACTTGCGATTAAATGACTTACATTTCATCTTGACACATTACCCTAGCGGTTGATTGCTGCAAATGTCAAGAATCAAAAGTCGCACTGACGGTTGATTTACACGTTGTAAGATAATGTGACTCTTTATTTGCTTGTTTTGTGTTTAGTTTTGGTTTGCTTATCTGTTTGATTGCTTTGGTTTTGTTGGGCTTGCCTGCATGCACGCAGAAGGTAGTCCAGAAGCAGGAATGTTCGTTCAGTGTTGCTTCACGTCCACACAGACCGTACGAACAATTCGGGACGGGGAGCCCAAGACGGCCACCTCGACTTTCACACAGCTCCTGACCTCTGAGGCAGGACTGTTGATGATGATGCTGTAGAGCTCCGTGTCCTCGGATGTCGGTTGACATATTAGGGACAAACTGTGACCAATGCCTAAGCATGGTTCAATGTTGCTTCACGTCCACAGAAACCGTAAGGTTCGTTAGGACGGGGAGCCCAGGATGGCCACCTCGACTTTCACACAGCTTCTGAGCTCTTAGGCAGGACTGTGATTAACTATTCTTTTTGTATCACTTGATCCACTAGCCCCTCAAGAGGTCACTGTAGCGTGATCACCCAACAGTGACCTCACCAACCTATTGAATACCTGACCACTGTGCTACCGTGGAAAGCAAACGTTCATTTCCGCAGCTGCGGGCTCCTCTCTCTCTCTCTCTCCCTCCCTCTCTCTCTTTCCGCAGCAGAGGGCTCTCTCTCTCTCTCTCTCTCTCTCTCTCTCTCTCTCTCTCTCTCTCTCTCTCTCTCTCCATCTCTGAGGCCTTGTGGTGTCGGGGAGAAGGTCATCAGACTATCAGCGTGTCGCCAAGAGAAAGCTCTGCCCACTGACGTCATATCCGGTAAAAATGTAGCGGCGCCCACCTGTTTGAAAGATTTGCCGAAATGGTTTTGTTTTCTTGATCACAAGCGGGAACAATGTGGTCATTTGGTGGAACTGATCGACTTACCGCAGTCTGTCATAAATTGTTAATTCAAGCTATTTTTGTCATTCTGTTATGCGCATCCGTCGATTTTATATATATATATATATCCATACATACTTACGTCCAGTTAATTATATATTACAAAGTTTATAAGACCCACTTCATTATTTTCATTTACATATCCCACTGAATGTGTGTGTGTGTGTGTGTGTGTGTGTGTGTGTGTGTGTGTGTGTGTGTGTTTTATATAATTTTGTATAGTCATATATAAAATATGCGCGCGCACGCGCGCACACACACACACACACACACACACAACACACACACAGAGGCGCGCATGCAACAAACATTCACACTGACAATGCGATGGCATATCAATATTAATTATTACACACATATGATATATACATATACTTACAATAACTACAAGTATTCAACATTCAACGTTTGTGCTTGGTTCAGTTCTCTGGTTTCTGTGTACATAAATATATATATTCCATGTTTGGAATACACCACACACACTGAAACGCCAACAGCAGACGGGCAGTCAGAAACACGACAATGATCACTGGGAGATCAGTGCACAGGCACTCACAGAAAAGACCAACAGGCAACAGCTCGATCCACACCCTAATTCATACAAAATAATGTAATACCCAGCATCTGCTACTACCGGGACCAATAAAATAATACATACACTCACATTAAACTAGAATAGAACAAAACGAAGTCAATATAGTTACGGCAGAAAGGGCCGTGACATACACACACAACGACAACAAAGGTGGCCGCAGAGTCTTGAATAAAGCAGTTGTGGGCAGACGCAGCCATGATTAATACAAAAAGCCTAACTAGTCATGTCAAGTACAACTGATATGTCAAGAAAAGTGACTGCTCAGACCACTCCATCAAAATGGAAATATACCTGTTGTCTTCCCTTGAACAATCAAAATAGAAATATACCTGTTGTCTCCCTTGAACAATCAAAATGGAAATATACTTGTCTCCCTTGCGCAGTCTTGGTCCTTGCTTTAAAAATACTACTTTAATAATAAATATTATTTTAAATACAGCACCTAAAATCCTGCAGGGAGAAAATTCCAAAGAAAACTATGTCATCCCTTTTACAGAATCAAAGGACACATGTTCCATAATATGCAGTTTTTAATTAAATGTTTTATCACAATTTTCTTTTTTAATGCCTGTGTGACGTCAAACAGGAGTGACGTCAAAACCGCCTTTCTCTCTGTATCTGTCCCTTTAGATCCCTCCCATCTGAAAGCTTATCTTCCACCTGCAGCAAATGCTACAATAATGTAACACTTCCCTCTCGTGTGGAAGTTGATCTTCCACTTGCAGCAATAGCTAAAATAATGTAACACATCCCTTTCATGTGAAAGTTGATCTTCCACTTGCAGCTAAACTAATGTAACACTCCCTTTCATGTGAAATTTGATCTTCCACTTGCAGCTAAAGTAATGTAACACTCTCTTTCATGAGAAATTTGATCTTCCACTTGCAGCAAAAGGTAAAATAATATAACAGTGATTAATACACATACAACCCTCACATTTTTCATGGAAACCAATCACAGGAATTACATTATTCTTTCATTTAGAATGTAAGGGGAGCATGCAGGTGTTATGCAGTTTCAACATCAAGCTGCATGGTCACTGCAAAATGATGGGTCAGAGAAAGTGTGCATCACTGTCTCCAACCAATCAATATTACTGGAATACAAAAATAGTTTAAAAAATCACAACATAGAAACTTTTCGTCTGACAGCAATGCAAGATATAAACACCACACACACACTCTCACTCATACATGATAGTATTACACACACATGCAAGCACACACACACACACACACACACACACACACACACACACACACACACACACACATCATGCATGCACAAAGCCACACGCACACACACACATGCATGCAGAAAGCCACACGCACACACACATGCATGCACAAAGCCACACACACACACACACACACATTCATGCACAAAGACACACACACACACATGCACAAAGACACACACATTCATGCGCAAACACACACACACACACACATGCATGCACAAAGCCACATATACACACTCACACTCACATACACACACACACACATGCATGCACAAAGCCACTCACACACACGCACATGTATGCTCAAAGCCACACACACACACACACACACACACACACACACACACACACACACCACACACACACAACAATCTAGCTCCATGTCTGGAGCTCAGAGTAATAATAATAATAATAATAAAGAGGATTTCTAGAGCGTCTATCTACCACACTAGGTGGCAGCACAGGGTGCTTTACAATAACACTAACCACACACACACACACACACACACACACAGTGTCGGACGAGGGGATGGGCAGGGCCGTGAAAAACAGTTTAGAAATAACTATTAAACAGGTGCATCTTGAGGGCGGCTTTGAAAGAGGAGGTAGAATCAGTCACACAATAATGTTGCTAGTGCCTTGATGTGTCATTGCATTCACAACTCGGCCAAAGCAGGATCCTTCTGCCAACAAACCCCAGCTCCGTGTCAGAGATCATTTAAACAGGCAACAAGCCGCCAGATCTGGGGCACATACCAAGCAGTGACTATACAGTGCCCTCAGTGGACAAAAGAGCTGCCGGTGTTACATCATGCCAAAACTAACTACAAACAATCATGAGAGCTTTAAAAAAAAATAATTCTAAAGTTAACTCCTTCTACAAAGGTGTTCACACTATTGTGAAGAAGAAGAACAGGTAAGATCACAAAGCTTCTTGTGTACTTAGGCATGCTCCCCAATCATATTTAAAAAAAAAAAAAAAAAAAAAAAAGTGGGGGGGGGGGGGGGGGGGGGCATTTTGATATGACGTTATCAGCAAAGAAAAAATGCACATGTATCGTCATAATAATAATAGAGTATGTATGGTACCCCATCTCATAAGAGCCCAGAACACTTTTTCCTTACAAAGACATATGGATACACTCATTTCATTACACACACACACACTACCTCTCTCCGTCTGTCTGTCTTCTCACACACACACACACACACACACTCACGCATGCACGCACGCACACACACACTCACACACACACACACACTCACGCACGCACACATACTCACACACTCATGCACGCAAACATGACACACACACACACACACACACTCACGCACACACACACACACACACACTCACGCACGCATGCACGCACACACACACACTCACGCACGCACACATGCACACACACTCACGCACACACACACACACGCACACACTCACGCGCACACACACACACACACACACACACACATCACATGAAAATCAAGTACCTACTGCAGCATAGCCTGGAGGTTCAGGGCAGCTGCTACTCCACAGGTAACGAGGTCCGGCGCTGCTAGCAGGATTACCTGACTGCCAGAGACAGCGCTTCATCACAGTCTTAATCACTTTGTCATTATGCTCAATTATTCATTCTGGGAGTTCAAGAACCAGATATAGCCTGAGCTTAACACGTGCATCATGCAAGCTCCAGTCCTTTGTTCAACACATCCGTTTCTCTTCATACATTATGTGTGTGTCCACACATAGTATTCATACACTGTGTGTTTGTCCATACATTTTCTCCACACATTCTGTGTTTGTCCATACATTACATCCCTGTCCATGCATTCTCTGTTTGTCCATACATATCCCTGTCCATAGTCTCTCCATACATTCTCTGTCCATACATTATATCCCTGTCCATAAATGCTCTCCATGCATTCTGTTTGTCCATACATTATATCCATGTCCATACATTATCTCCATACATTCTCTGTTTGTCCATACATCATATCCATGTCCATACATTATCTCCATACATTCTCTGTTTGTCCATACATTATATCCATACAGTCTCTGCATACATTCTGTGTTTGTCCAAAATAAATATCTACACATTCTGTGCTTGTCCATACATGCTATGCTTGTCCATACATGCTATGCTTGTCCATACATTTTGTCCTGGGCACCTTCTCTCCATGCATTCTGTGCATACATTTTATCCACACATCCTGCGCTTGTCCATGCATTGTCTCCATACAGTCTGTGATTTGTCCATACATTCTCTCCATACATTCTATACTGATCCTTTGCCCTGATAGTGATACTAGTAACTGTCATGGTTGGCCGGGCACCAAAAAACTAATATTTATCTGCGCTTATCTTAACACTCTCTCCATACATTCTGTGCTTAGCCATACACTGCATGCCTGTCCATACATTCTAAGCAGACTGATGCAGAGGCATCCAAACAGTTTATGCACACACAACTCTAGCACCCTGACACAAACTCCAAGGAGACACTGTAGTTTCTCTCTTTTTTTCTTTCTTTTTATGCTGAACAGATACCGATTTAAAACATACACAATCGGCAGTTCTAATAGCTCCAACACTTGCCTTATTTTATGGCTCATCAAATACAATGGTGGAGCTCCTTGATATAAAATACACAAAAAATATTCCCCAACTCCCTTGAAACGCACACGCAAACAAGAAGTTAACACTTCATAATCATACCGGGCACACACATCCAAAGAGGTCATTTTCTTCTGTGAAA
This sequence comes from Alviniconcha marisindica, assembly GCA_018857735.1. Lineage (NCBI taxonomy): Eukaryota > Metazoa > Mollusca > Gastropoda > Provannidae > Alviniconcha > Alviniconcha marisindica. The sequence continues at coordinate 350,747 of JABMCL010000573.1, read as the reverse complement.
CAATTTTCATGATGAAGAACACAGCTGTTCCCTCTCTGACATATTTCAGGTCGGGAAATCAGCTGTTCTTTCTCAGTTTCTGTGACACGCAATTATGATCCAGATAATTAAGCCAACCTTATTTCACTGTCAAACCTTCTGATCAAGAATTCAGCTCTTTCTCAGTCTAACCTACGCAATCAAGACAAGCTCTTTTCTGAACCAAGCCCATATGATCAAGGCATCAGCAGTTCTTCTTCTGCAATCTCCACATGGTCAAGGTGTTTCTTGCACTACATGTATATGATCAAGACACTGGCAGTTCTTTCTGTGCCATACCTACATGATCCAACTGCCAGTCTTTCACTGTACTGTGTCATACCAACATAATGCAACAGCCAGTCTTTCACTGTACTGTGTCATACCTACATGATCTAACTGCCAGTCTTTCACTGTACTGTGTCATACCAACATAATGCAACAGCCAGTCTTTCACTGTACTGTGTCATACCTACATGATCCAACTGCCAGTCTTTCATTGTACTGTGTCATACCAACATAATGCAACAGCCAGTCTTTCACCGTACTGTGTCATACCTACATGATCCAACTGCCAGTCTTTCACTGTACTGTGTCATACCAACATAATGCAACAGCCAGTCTTCTTCTGTACCGTGTCACACTGACATGATCCAAATGTCAGTCTGTTTCTGTACCGTGTCACACTGACATGATCCAAATGTCAGTCTGTTTCTGTACTGTGTCACACTGACATGATCCAAATGCCAGTCTGTTTCTGTACTGAGTCATACCAAAATAATCAAACTGTCTTTTCTAGTCTTGTACTGTGCCATACCAACATGCCCCAGGTGTTAGCCTTTTCCTGTACCACATCTACATGCTCAATACGTCATCAGCTCTTTCTGTGCATGATCAAGACACTGGCAGTTCTGTCTGTGCCATATCTACACGATCCAACGGCCAGTCCTTTCCTGCACTGTGCCATACCTACATGATGCAACTGTCAGTCTCTTTTGTATTACATCTGCATGATCAAGACATCAGCAGTTCTTTCTGTGCCATACCTACATGATACAACGGTCAGTCTTTTATGTATTACACCTGCATGATCAAGACATCAGCAGTTCTTTCTGTGCCATACCTACATGATACAACGGTCAGTCTTTGTTGTCAGCTGTTTCAGGAAGTTGTCAGCTGTTCCTGTCCCACGTCTACATCAGTACATGATCAGGAAGTTGTCAGCTGTTCCTGTCCCACGTCTACATCAGTACATGATCAGGAAGTTGTCAGCTGTTCCTGTCCCACGTCTACATCAGTACATGATCAAGAAGTTGTCAGCTGTTCCTGTCCCACGTCTACATCAGTACATGATCAGGAAGTTGTCAACTGTTCCTGTCCCACGTCTACATCAGTACATGATCAAGAAGCTGTCAGCTGTTCCTGTCCCACGTCTACATCAGCACATGATCAGGAAGTTGTCAGCTCAGGCTGTGGCTGTGTAGCAACCCTGCATGATGATGAAGCATCACTTTCACCACAGCAATTTCTACAAAACAAACTCAGGGTCAGCCAAAATTCAGCTGATCATCTACAACAATTGTATATAATCAGGAAGTCAGCTGTTTCTCAATACAAGCCATTATAATCAAGATGCAAATTAGCAACACACACACACACACACACACAAAAAAAAACATATAAAAAAAGTTGTTCCTTCAGCCACACATTCACAGATTCACACAAGAACCATTCCTTCAGGGACACACTTCACTGATAAATTTCAGTGATCAGCGCTCTTTCTCTTACCAGGCTCCAGTTATCTGGAACCAGCTTCCGGTTTCTGTCCATCATCTACCTCTGTCAGTCCTTTCAAATCTTCCTTGAAAACCTTTGTCTTTAAAAAACAACAACTTTTCTTCAGTCCCACTGCCCTAATATACATTTCTGTGTATGTGTGTGTGTGTGTGTGCGTGTGTGTGTGTTTGTGTGTGCCTGTGTGTGTATGCATGTGTGTGTGTGTGTGTGTGTGTGTGTGTGTGTTTCCCTCTGTGTGTGTGTTTCCCTCTGTGTGTGTGTGTGTGTGTGTGTGTGTGCGTTCGCATTGTACGTGTTGAATTTTGAAAATATGTGCATTTGAAGAACGTGTAAGTGCTTAGGGCCTGTGTGGGTTAGGCGCTCTAAGTATCCATTATTATTATCATAAACGAAGACAGCCATTTCTCTGGGGCTACACCCAGGTAACCAACACAACCACTGAAGGACACGCCCATATGAAAGAAATCCTTCCATCAGGGACACACCAAGGGGCCAAGGAGGCAAGTTGTCTCTTCCTTCTGGGACACACCCAGATGATCAAGAGGGAAACTGCTCCTTCACGAAATAAAACCCCAGTGAGCAAGACTAAGACTGTTCCTCCATGGACACACCCAGATGATCAAGAGGGAAACTGCTCCTTCACGAAATAAAACCCCAGTGAGCAAGACTAAGACTGTTCCTCCACGGACACACCCAGATGATCAAGAGGGAAACTGCTCCTTCACGAAATAAAACCCCAGTGAGCAAGACTAAGACTGTTCCTCCACGGACACACCCAGATGATCAAGAGGGAAACTGCTCCTTCACGAAATAAAACCCCAGTGAGCAAGACTAAGACTGTTCCTCCACAGGACACACCCAAGTGACCAAAAAGGCAACAGTTCCTTCAATGACATATCCAAATGACCAAAAAGGCAACAGTTCCTTCAGTGACACATCCAAATGACCAAGAAGGCAACAGTTCCTTCAGTGACACATCCAAATGACCAAGAAGGCAACAGTTCCTTCAGTGACACATCCAAATGACCAAGAAGGCAACAGTTCCTTCAGTGACACATCCAAATGACCAAGAAGGCAACAGTTCCTTCAGTGACACATCCAAATGACCAAGAAGGCAACAGTTCCTTCAGTGACACATCCAAGTGCCCAAAAAGGCAACAGTTCCTTCAGTGACACATCCAAATGACCAAGAAGGCAAGTTCCTTCAGTGACACATCCAAATGACCAAGAAGGCAACAGTTCCTTCAGTGACACATCCAAATGACCAAGAAGGCAACAGTTCCTTCAATGACACACCCAAGTGACCAAAAAGGCAACAGTTCCTTCAATGACACATCCAAATGACCAAGAAGGCAACAGTTCCTTCAGTCACACATCCAAATGACCAAGAAGGCAACTGTGCCTTCAAGAACACACCCAAATGGTAAAGGAGGAGGCAGTTAGTTCCTTCAAGAACACAACCAAATGATCCAAAAGACACCACTTCTTTCAGAGACACACCCAGATGATCAAGGCAACAGTTCCTTCAATGACACATCCAAATGACCAAGAAGGCAACTGTGCCTTCAAGTACACACCCAAATGATAAAGAAGGAGGCAGTTCCTTCACGAACACAACCAAATGATCCAAAAGACACTACTTTTTTCAGAGACACACCCAAATGATCAAGACGGCAGCAGACAGTTCCTTCAAGAACACACGCAAATGATCAAGAAGGCAACAGTTCCTTCAAGAACACACCCAAATGATCAAGAAGGTAGCAGTTCTTCCAAGAAGACATCCATGCGATCAAAAAGTCTGCACTTCTTTCCAGAACACACCCAAATGATCTAGAAGGCAACAGCTCCCTTCGGGGGCAAACCCAAATGATCAAGAAGGCAGCAGTTCCTTCAGAACCACACACAGTTGAGCAGAAGGCAACCGTTCCTTCAGTGACAAAAACTGAAAGATCATGAAGCAACCATTCCTCCAGCAGCACGCTCGTGTGATCAAGAACCAATCCTTCAGAGCCACATCCAGACGCTCAAAGCAACATCTGCTCATTTTGTTCATCCTCCTCAGGGTCCGGCGCCAGTCGTTCCCAGGCCCGCTCACTGGCCTCCTTGGCCTTGATGAGGATGTCCTCTGCCAGATCCTCAATCGTGGTGTAGCGCACCTCCTGAAAGTTGAAGATGTCCCGGAAGAACCCTTGCACCAGATCCTGCAGACAAGGCACCCGCACCAGATCATCGTTATGAGCTTAGACTGTGCGCATGCTGCGTCATCACTGAGAACTAAGACCATGCACACCACATCAACAATGAGGGCATAGATCATGCACACCACATCACCACTAAGGGCTTAGACCATTTGCACCACATAATCACTGAGGGCATCACATAGACCATGCACAACACATCACCATAGCAGACTAAGACCATGTGTGTCACATCATCACAGCAGGCTTAGACCATACATATCACACAATCACTGGCATTCAGTTAGACCATGCTTTTCTTGGTTGCTGTTCATAGCTGTTGGTGTTGGTTGTGCCGTTACTGCATTTGTGTGTGTGTGTGTGTGCATGCATGTGTGCGTGCGTGCATGCATGTGTGTGTGTGTGTGTGTGCGTGCATGCAGGCATGAGCATGCATGTTTATCTGGGCTCATTCAAGAGAGCAAAATAAAACATTTCGCCAGCCACCATCCTCATTCCACCCCCACCCCACAAATACCCTTAAAGAAACATTTTTTTATATTAGCAGTGTCATTCCACCCGCAATCAATTAGTTTTCAGGTAAATGGTGACTTTGTGGGAGGGAAGAGGGGAGTGCAAGGACATGACAGGCCAGGGGAAGCAATCGCGCTACACGTCTACAGCAAACCACCCACTGATTGCTTCCCTTAGCATGCTTGCCAAGCTTTTGACTTGTGCCTTCCACATGTTTTGCCCTCACGGAGTAAGTAAGTAGATTGGTGTTTTACGCCCAGTCAACCAGTGCGGTTATATCAGGGTGATTGCCCTCACAGATGGTTCCCAACAAACGCATCAACATGCAAACAAAAAACAAAGGGAAAACCCTGGGCAGATGCCAGTGTGTGTCACTGCTACCTTCACCCACCCAACAAGGTCACAATGGGTCAGACAAAACTGAAGACGTTGCCAAAAAACGTGTGTTTCATGACTTAGACTTATTGAGATATGTTCTTCATTGTGCGATCGAACGACAGCTTTAACTTCCTGCTGGGATGAATAAAGTGTACTGTTATTGTCATTAACCCACTTCTGTGCACACACATATCCAGTCAAGTCGCAGTGGTGGGCGGTGGTGGTTAGTAAGATCAACCTTGTGCTGGAAGAAGTTGCAGAACCCATCTCCCCACTATCCACTGAAGCCATGGCACAGGTGGGGGTGGGGGTGTTGTTACATCTTACATCTATATGGTCCCAGTTATGTCACAATGGCACAGTTGGGGGTAGGGTGGGGTGGGGTTGGAGGGGGGGGGGGGGGGGGGGGGGGTTGTTACAACCTACATCTATATAGTTCCAGTTATGTCACAATCTTGGGGTTGTTACATCCTACATCTATATGGTTCCAGTCATGTCACAATCTTGGGGGTGTTACAGCCTACATCTATATGGTTCCAGTCTAATGTCACAATCTCAATTGGGGTTCTACATCCTACATCTATATGGTTCCAGTCATGTCACAATCTTGGGGGTGTTACATCCTACATCTATATGGTTCCAGTCATGTCACAATCTTGGGGGTGTTACATCCTACATCTATATGGTTCCAGTCATGTCACAATCTTGGGGGTGTTACATCCTACATCTATATGGTTCCAGTCATGTCACAATCTTGGGGGTGTTACATCCTACATCTATATGGTTCCAGTTAAGTCACAATCTTGGGGTTGTTACATCCTCCATCTATATGGTTCCAGTCATGTCACAATCTTGGGGGTGTTACATCCTGCATCTATATGGTTCCAGTTATGTCACAATCTTGGGGTTGTTACATCCTACATCTATATGGTCCCAGTTATGTCACAATCTCTTCATTCGCTGTTACAGTGATCCCTCAAACATACAGTTCCATGTGGCTTGTTCCATATCCCTCACATCACCAGTGATAACAACTTCAATCAAAAACACCCAGCTGACATTTAGTTCTAATTCAACACTTAGACCAGGTAAAAAGTCATTAGAACATTAGTAACAGCATAGACATTGCTATGCAGCAGATCCTATTTTGGTGGTGTACAGTGCGTGCTCATGCAACCTGTATTTTGCTGTTCTACACAAGGAAATCGTAGACAAAACTAACTGCTAGCACACATTGCAATCCCAAGTCTAATATGCAATTTATATAAACAGAGTTGAGGGTGTAGCTCTGGGGAAGTGTATTTACCGTGTATTTACTTGCATGCCAGGTAGGAGTTATCACAGGCAACAGGGTCTCTGTTGTTGTTTGTGTGACGACTGTTAACACTAATTAACTCCCGTCTGTTGATTCTAAATAGCAAGTGAAGCTGGTTTGGTTTCATATTCACAAGAAGCCATCTGAAGAGTGCACACAAGGTAACCCGCCCAAGTCTGGTTACATCAGTGTGTCTACTGTTGCAACTACCAGGGCAAGGGTTAAACAGTCCCCCAAAATTGCAAAAAAACACATTCCCCCCTCAGGTCAAGGTCAAGGGGAGAAGATTTCAAACAATCTTGAAGTCACAGATTTCCCACCCGCAGGTCAAGGTCAATGGCGCCCCCCCCCCCCCCCCCCCAGTCAAGGTCAATAAGTGTCCCCCCTCAGGTCAAGGTCAAAGAGGGAATATGATTTTGGGCAATCTCTAAGTTGCAGAACTCTCTTCTCCACCCACACGCCAAGGTCAAAGTGCTGGAGGGGTCAGACTGACCTTGAAGAAGTTGCAGAGTGGCTTCATCGGGGAGTCCGGCCCCAGAAAGCCCCAGGCCAGCACCGGGCTTGTGTGCTCCGACACGGAGTAGAAGTGAGAGATGAAGCCGTCCGAGTACTGCACACAAGACAGGATAAAAGCTGTAAACAGACTGCACACGCTCCTCTACCAAAGAAACGGGCGAAAGCTGAAAACCACCCGGTGTTGCATTGCTAGGAACCTAAGTGGCTACACCTGCACACTCAGAAATACCTCACCGGAGATCTTTGTTTCAGAAGCATTACATGGCAACCATGAACATGGACGAGAACAATTATGGGAGTATGGTGACACCATTGTTTTCTTCTTTTCTCTGAAGTTTAATGTGTTCTGAAACCCCTGACATGTGTGGCGTGAGCGCAGATGCTGGAACTGCAGTCTGCAGACAGTGCCGTGAAAAATACACTGCTGGCACATGCCAGGGTAGCTGTGACTTGATAATCCGCTCAAAACCTTGGGTTCCAGCATCCCAGTAAACACGCCGCATCCCATTCGCATCTGATCCAGACTGGCTTGGAAGCATTGGCCAGAAGCCGGCCTGATGATTCTTGCACACTGGCTTGCATCCGGACTCGAGCCATTTGGCCAAGTCAGCCAGAACCACGTCCGATCTGGCCTGGTTTTGCACAATATGACTGGCACCGTCTGTGCAAGAATGCAATTAAACCTGAAAGTGGGAAACCTAACCAGGCCATCCACAGGGTTTGTACAGAACTTTCAGAATTCACAAACTTTTCACAAACGTTTGCGATATGGTGCGGAACAGCAACATGAAGGTACGCAACTCTTCCACATATCTAGTAAAGGGGCGCAACCCTTACTGTAGCTGATGGCCGACACTCTATCAGTCAAAACTGCATGGCATTTTTGTTTGTTTGTTGAAACTACTGTTTGGTCTCAGGAAATGCAGTTTCTGACTGATAAGCTGATAGTTTTTCCCTAGCGCTCTGAAGACCACAAACTTTCACAGACACCACTCCATTTTCACAGACTTTCAAGGCCCTGAAAAGCTTATCCCATTTTCCCCAAACTTTCAAAGACATTCAAAGTCCGTGTGAACCCTGATCTAGACTGGATTCAGGCTGGTTTTGCGCAATATGATCCAGGTCTTCTTTGAAAGAACACAACCAAATTAGATGTGAAAGTCGGATCAAGTACATATGACACAATCTGGCCAGATTCTGGCTGCACATTGGCCATAATGGCCATAACTGGCCACACCTAAAAGTAAAACATTTCTAAATCTGATATTGGCCATAATGACCGTAACTGGCCACACCTAAAAGTAAAACATTTCTAAATCTGATATTGGCCATAATGGCCATAACTGGCCATATCTAAAACACTTCTGAATCTGATCCAGCATGTTTACTGGGATTCCCCATCCAATCTCAGCCATAAGTGGCTATGCCGTATTCCAGTGTGGCTCAAACAGCTGAATGTTACTGGGCTTCTTTTGGTTAACAGCTGCTCACAATGCTGATGCCAGCACAGATGAAACCAAAGTTGTCTGGGTGATGACAGAACGACCTTGTGTTCACAGCAGATACAGGCTTTGTCTGCAACACTGGCATTTCCAATCAGCTATCAGGAGAGTAGCAGAACACCTGACAATTTGGGGGAGATTGTTCCTGACGTGGAGATTGAAATGCAAGTAGCATTAGCAGGACTCTACTCTACATGATTGTAGAATACTGTCTTTAGCTTAATACAATAATAGGGATCATATTAGAGCTCAGGGCATTGGTGACACATTATAAATGTCCATTATTGTCAGTGGAGTGAAAGCCATGAGCTTTGCACTTGAAGTAATGGAGTTCGAGCATATGTGTATCTGATGAAAATTGGTGAGAGTGCGAAGGGCTGTAAAGGTGCAATAGTTCAGAAAGATAAGACAGGGCCGACATCTAGCTCTCACCACCTGGGCTTTCCCTCTCCTCTGAAGGACTAGACACTGAGTCCACAACCCTAACGCTAAGAATAAAGGACAGAAGGATGCTGCCTGAATTGGGATTGAACCTACTCCCTCCCAACTACAGTATTCACCACTGAGCCACTCTTCATCCTAGCCAAACAATCCATAAACCCCAATCACCTTCAGCAGTCGCCTCTTGGCCTTCAACACGGACCAGCATGCTGTTGCCAGGGCCTGGGGACAAACAAGTTTTGCAGATATACTATGGGGACAAACAAGGCTCACACATATACCACGGGGATAAACGAATCTCACAAATATATCATGCGGACAAACAAGGCTCACAGATATATACCACAGGGACAAGCAAGCTTCATGGATATATATATACCATGGCGACAAACAAGGCTCACAGATATACCACAGGGACAAGCAAGTTTCATGGATATACCATGGAGACAAACAAATCTCACAGATATACCATGGGGACAAACAAATCTCACAGATATACCATGGGGACAAACAAATCTCACAGATATACCACAGGGACTAGCAAGTTTCATGGATATACCATGGGGACAAACCAATCTCACAGATATACCATAGGGACAAACAAATCTCACAGATATACCACAGGGACTAGCAAGTTTCATGGATATACCATGGGGACAAACAAATCTCACAGATATACCACAGGGACAAACAAATCTCACAGATATACCACAGGGACAAACAAATCTCACAGATATACCACAGGGACAAACAAATCTCACAGATATACCATAGGGACAAACAAATCTCACAGATATACTGTGGGGACAAACAAGTCTCAGATCTATCATGGGGACAAACAGGTAGCATACATATATCATGGGTGAAACAACTCTCACGGATATAATTATATGTAGATACCGTACTAGATAGTTCATATAATTTATAAAGCACAATTCTCTAACCCGAGTTAAACTCACTGCACTGTACCAAACAACCCGCACACGAAAACACTGCCACCCAAAAAACATGTGGTCAAACATCAACAACAACAACAACAACAACAACAACAACAAAAACTACACGTGACCCCATCTTTAAAAACAACTGTCAAAAACAATCAGGAGATAGAAAGCAGCAGATTTTTAAGACACACACTGAACGGATGCAACGAACGTGTTCAGCGCTTATTAAAAATTTCAAGCCAATTTTGTTAAATTACTCAGCCTGAAGTCAAATTTATCAATTTACTTCATAAAAGGAAGAAGAAAATGAAAGGCAGTGTCATTCAAATTGATAACCAGACTCCAGAAACAAGCATGCGATGCCTAAGCGACTCAGCACAAAGCAACCCCACCAGATGAAAGCGAGGCAGAGTACTGAGCCAATCTTACAGTCTCCTTGAAGCCGTTGGAGAGCCATCTGTTGTTGACGACTGCGGTGACGGAGGACGGGGGGTTCTCCAGGTCGTCAAACGCATCCATCAATATGAAGTCCATCACAACATCGTAGAATGATATCGTCTTCACCTGGGGACAAATGTTAGCACTGTCAATGACATGCATGAATAGTTCTGAAATCACTTTCAATTCCCCATACTTATGAAGAGCAAACAGCCCCACCCCCCCCCCCCCATCATAAAATGATGATGACACTAAACAAAATTGGTATGTCTGATGCACACATAGGGCTCACTCATCTTTCTATGATTAAGCAGCCTAAATGCTGAATTAATAAAAAACAGTGGCTGTGATGCTGCCGTAATTGGCAGAGGCTACTAGTACTACTGAGGAGAAAACAAACATGTGTACAGACCAATGCCGTACCGCATACCACTGAAGATCACAAATTATTATAAAACAAAATCAATTCAGGCATCAAAACACATGATAATTAACACAGACGGCAAAGCAAAGATGGGAAAATCTTAAATGGGAAGGGGTCATTGGGTCACTGACATCTGCTACAATCAGAGCAAACTTGTTTCACACAACTACAATCAACAGATGTAACACATTCTACACAAAAGAGACCCCCAAACAATACGCACCATGGATTCAGCGGAGGTGAGAAACATCACCAAAATCACCTACACATGTCTAGTTCCCTGTTACAATACACAACCTGACATGTTTTGGAGCCTGCTTATATTCTGCAGGTACTCAAAGCTATGAATAATAATAATAATAAAAGTGGCTCAGCCAGTTGTGGTAACCAGTAGAGGTCATTCCTTAGAAACAATGAAGGTCAATGGACTGAAAATTACAAATTAGGACATGGTTGGAATCTCTGGCAGTAAGTGAAGTGCACACAGCTATATTCTGACTTGCTCCAGGTTTTAAAGGGAGAACACTCAACATCTCTGGGTTCTCAACAGACGAGACCCTAACTTCTGCGTCCAAGAAACCCAACCTACATCAGTGAGGTTCCACTAAGTCTTCAGTCACATAACAAACAAACAGCATTGTAGGTGCACCACTTTGATGTATATATATATATATATCTTCAAACCCATGCTATAAAAGGCTAGTCACTCATTCATAACTGAATGCGACAAGAACGTAGAGAGTCTGCCTGAGAGCAGAGAATAGCGCTACACAAAAGTGATCAACATCAACAAATGCTTTGTCACCATTTTCCTGTCACATGGCAATGAAGTACTACGATACACTGTACTGTAATAAAACAGACACAGCAGGCGATGTGGACCTACCCCTCTGGCCGATAGTTCTGCTTCAATCTTGGGCCAGTTTTCTGGCTGGTCAACATAGCTGAGCAGTTTGTCATAGGCCACATAGAATTCTTCAGGATCCTGCAAAATATTTAGTCAAGGACATCAAATTAAATATAAATATATTCCAGGTCAGTTTGTGAAAGGCCGCATAAAATTCTTCAGGCTCCTGTAAAAAAAAAAAAAATGACATCAAATTAAAAGAATACCTTATTTATGTGCAAAATACGTATTCTAGGTTCTCAGCACAGTTACAAAGTTGGCTATACTCATACAATTGGTGTCCAGCACACACAAAATCCAATGAAAGGATTTTTTTGTATTAATGGACACAGACACGCACACACACTTGCACGCTCACACATGCACACGCATGCACACACACACATGCACGCACACACGCACGCAGCCACCCACCCACCCACACGCACGCACACACGCAAGCATGCACGCACACACACTCACACCCCATTACCTTGTCAGCTTTTATCAACAAAGAACTCAGCAGCTTCCTCCCCATCGAGGCAAACCACTGTCGGTTGTTTTGGTCCACAAAGATCTCCTGAAACACAGCATGCACACACCGACAACATTACTGCTGTAGTCAACACACACTGATATTACTGCTGTAGTCCACACACACCGACAACATTACTGCTGTAGTCTACACACACTGACATTACTGCTGTAGACAACACACACACACCAACATTACTGTTGTCAACACACACCAACTTTACTGCTGTAGTCAACACACACACCGACATTACTGCTGTAGTCAACACACACACCAACATTACTGTTGTAGTCAACACACACATCAACATTACTGCTGTAGTCAACACACACACCGACATTACTGCTGTAGTCAACACACACACCAACATTACTGTTGTAGTCAACACACACATCAACATTACTGGTGTAGTCAACACACATCAACATTACTGCTGTAGTCAACACACACACACCAACATTACTGCTGTAGTCAACACACACACACCAACATTACTGCTGTAGTCAACACACACCAACATTACTGCTGTAGTCAACACACACTGATATTACTGCTGTAGTCCACACACACCGACAACATTACTGCTGTAGTCTACACACACTGACATTACTGCTGTAGACAACACACACACACCAACATTACTGTTGTCAACACACACCAACTTTACTGCTGTAGTCAACACACACACCGACATTACTGCTGTAGTCAACACACACACCAACATTACTGTTGTAGTCAACACACACATCAACATTACTGCTGTAGTCAACACACACACCGACATTACTGCTGTAGTCAACACACATCAACATTACTGGTGTAGTCAACACACATCAACATTACTGCTGTAGTCAACACACACACACCAACATTACTGCTGTAGTCAACACACACACACCAACATTACTGCTGTAGTCAACACACACCAACATTACTGCTGTAGTCAACACACACCAACATTACTGGTGTAGTCAACACACATCAACATTACTGCTGTAGTCAACACACACACACCAACATTACTGCTGTAGTCAACACACACACACCAACATTACTGCTGTAGTCAACACACACCAACATTACTGCTGTAGTCAACACACACCAACATTACTGCTGTAGTCAACACACACACCAACATTACTGTGTAGTCAACACACACCAACATTACTGTTGTAGTCAACACACACATCAACATTACTGCTGTAGTCAACACACACACACATTACTGCTGTAGTCAACACACACCAACATTACTGCTGTAGTCAACACACACCAACATTACTGCTGTAGACAACACACACACCAACATTACTGTTGTCAACACACACCAACATTACTGTTGTAGTCAACACACACATCAACATTACTGCTGTAGTCAACACACACACCGACATTACTGCTGTAGTCTACACACATCGACATTACTGCTGGAGTCAACACACACCAATTTTACTGCTGTAGTCAACACACACACCAACTTTACTGCTGTAGTCAACACACGCACCAACTTTACCGCTGTAGTCAACACACGCACCAACTTTACTGCTGTAGTCCACACACATGACGCTTTACACACATGGTCAACACACATGATGCTTTACACACATGGTCAACACACGACGCTTTACATACATGGTCAACACACATGACGCTTTACAACTAAAGCTGCATAAAACAGCAACGCTGACTCCTGGAACCAACTTAACAGCACAAGAACTGATGACTTTGGCATTCAAAAAAAGATTGTAAATGAACGAGACAAAAGGCAAGCATAACCAAACACTATTGTTAAGCAAGACTGCATCCACCCTACTGCCTTCTGCTTACCCACTGATCAATTCCACAGATCTTTTTTTCTGATTTTTTTGTCAATAAGCTTCACTAGGTCTATGATTCTATTTTCTACTGACAAGTTGTCCCCCCCCCCCCCCCCCACCCAGTCTTAGTTGGTGTCATTTATTAAATGTTAAATGATTTAACATGCAAGGAACTGTTTTGAAGTCTGTGAAGCAAGTGTGTGTGTGTGTGTGTATGTGTGTGTGTGTGTGTGTGTGTGTGTGTGTGTGTGTGTGTGTGTGTGTGTGTGTGTGTGTGTGTGTGTGTGTGTGTGTGTGTGTGTGTGTGTGTTGTGTGTGTGTGTGTGTGTGTGTGTGTGTGTGTGTGTGTGTGTGTATGTGTGTGTGTGTATGTGTGTGTGTGTGTGTGTGTATGTGTGTGTGTGTGCCTCTCTGGACTCCTTCAAATCAAACCTGATGACATGTCTTTTTCCAAAACAATAAACCTGCCATGCTTCCCATTCCACACTCCTGTCATCCTGCACCTCAGATCTCTCTTTGTTGTCAGTTTAAGTTGTGTGCTAATTAAGTTTTGTTTAGTCAGTATGCACGCTTGTGCACGCATGCGTGTGTGTGCACCTTTACAATCTCTACAGACAGGAGTTTGCGTGTCAGATTCCAGCGGACTGTGGAAACCCTGAAATAACCCAGCATGACGGTAACACTAACAGTCAAATCATTGAATGCTTGTCACTGATAACGAAAGAAAAGAAAAGAAAAAGTAAGAAGTTGTTGCACATGGCGATGTGGCACAAAGAAAATGGGATACTGTAACCATGTGGTGCGCACCTCAAAAGCCAGCCGCACTCCATGGAGCTTTGCCAGAAATTCCACATCCGACAAACAATGAGCCATCTCTGACCTGCGACAAAAAAAAACATTCAGTGAGTGATTACATTAGCCACTGAAGCAAACAACAACAACAACAATAGAAAAAAAGTTTTGTTGTTGTTGTTGTTGTTGTTGTTATTAACATACTCTCAGTCAAAAGCACCAAATTAAGAAAGCAGCACAATATTGTGCTCAAAAGTTTCAGGATTTACACACATGTAAATTATAGCACATATTGCATTTAAAAATCATCATAATGAGAACATTATTTTTCTACAGTTACCACTCATTATGCTGACACATATGACACCCACCAAACAGACACACACAGAGTCGAGACACACACATCTTAGCTCCAACAATGTACTAACAGTAACAATGCTGTGTTTTTTTCATCGCTGGTGTCTCTCATTCAACAGCGACAGTTACTTACAACTGCATTTCCATAAATCAGTGCATGACTGTATGGCATTGCCTACTACATGACACCGGCTGGTGACATGATATGTCATGCTGTACATAGTCACAGGACCCAGCTTAAAAGTGATCAAGGCCTTTTGTGACTGACATACCTCAGTGTTCTGCAGGGGACAGACCCATGTTTCAATTCCAACAATCCTGCTTCATACAGAGGCACCATATGTAGCATTTCTCGATTGCTTTCCAAATCAGCCAAATTTGCCATCTGAAAATGGAGCACAGAATTTTATAAACACACACATTTTTATTTGTAAAGTGTTCAGTGTAAATGCACAGGTTAAATGAAAACTAAATAAAAAAAATAAAGGAAGAAAGAAACCACTCACTCAATCAAATAAATCCCTCAAACCTTTCAAAGGAAGCAACACATCCACCAGAGACAGAGGAGTAATTTGTGTGAACAAATGATTCTTTCATATTCAAGATCAATCAAAAGATGGACTAAAAGTTGACAGCCAATGTTAAAACTTCACTTTTTCAATGCCATTCACACCGTCAAATCTTAATTTTTTTAAAAAGAAGAAGAAAAAGTTTGCTGTTTGGTTATTGCATTTTTTATTACTGTGGTCATTCAACTTGAAAAGAAGAAAATGACAAGCTGGTGTTAAACCGAAAGTTTGGGAACGGTCTTACCTGGCCCACAGTCATGCTCTGTTCTGTGTGTGTATATAGATACAATGCAAAGCGGAAGAATGAGGAAAGAGGAAGCACTAGACGATCTTCCCTGAAAGGCCAAGAGAGGGCCATCATCAATCAGATGAACACTGGAACCATTTCAAATGTGACATTGGGAAAATGTCTGAGAGATGGGGTGGAGAGCATATGGGCTTTTCCAAGTGCATAGATATCTGGAACAGAACTGAACAGAACGCAACCTGACTGCCTTGAAAATGCACTTGAAAACAAAACAGACTGCTAAACTAGATGGGTGATCTCAAACCCCACAGCACTAGGAACTGGAAAACCAGCATCCTGACGGGCAAATGATGTCACCTCATCTTGCATGCGCTTCACCAGGCAGGTCAGCAGAAAATAATTATCAATTTTGAATCAAAGGTCTTGGCCCATTTTGCGACTTTGTCCCTCATGATTAATGAAATATTAAAATGGCCCCCATCACTGCCCATCTGAATGCAGGAGTCATTCTGGTGGTGACAGTGCGGTGATGGGTATATCCTCTCCCTCATCCCCCACCTCCATACCCCCCCACCCCCCCCCCACCCCTTCCAGTCCCTAATAAGCCTTATGGTTTCTGTGGATGTTAAGCACTGTGTCTACTTACTTGCAACAGAGAAAGATGCAGCACCAACTACCAAGACTCACATCAGTTGCGGAGACAAAAGAATCCTGGTCACTGGAGTCTTCATCATAGGTCCACTGCCGTGCCAACTCTTCTTCGATCCCAGTGAACGCTGACAGCGCTGTGCCCAGCGCTACGTAGTCTGCATGCCTCTCGCACAAACGTTCGTAGTTGTCCTGCATGCGGTACGCCACGTCCAGCAGGTGTTCCAGTCGGTGCTGTAATGCTGACGTGTCTGAATCCTGAAACAACATGCACAGAGTTCATGGCAAGAGTGTCTGAATCCTGAAACCACATGCACAGAGTTCATGGCAGAGTGTCTGAATCCTCACACCAAATACACACAGGATTCTTGACAGATGCAGATCTGAATCTGGAAATATCAAACACACAAAGGGTTCATTACAGATGTATAGAAATCCTGAAACCCCAAACACACAAAAGAGTCATGACAGATGTAGATCTGAATCTGGAAATACCAAACACACAAATGTGACAAAGGGTACATGACAGATGTATCTGAATCCTGAAACACCAAACACACCAAGGATTCATGATAGATGTAGATCTGAATCCAGAAATACCAAACACACATAGCGTTCACATCTAATAATGCCTTTGTAGTATTATTATTATTTCTCTGCCAGAACTCTTGTGTGAGCAACTGTTTTCCAGCATATATTATATGTGTGGATGATATATGTCATATATCGTGCATCAAACAAATGAGTATGCAGTGTACCAACTTCTGTGCCAATTGCACAACCGCATATATTGAAATACAAAGAGAACTACACAAGCAAATACTGCCACAGTTGTCAAGTTCCAGGCAGGGGCTGGGCTAATAGTACAAACCAAAAAGGTAACGATGCCCACAGCACCTCAAGAACTCAGTGGGGGTGGATCTGATCACCATGTAAACCACAAAGGTAGCGATGCCCACAGCACCTCAAGAAGCAGGTGGGGGTAGGTCTGATCACCATGTAAACCAAAAAGGTAGCGATGCCCACAGCACCTCAAGAAGCAGGTGGGGGTGGATCTGAATCTGATCACCATGTATACCAAAAAGGTAATGATGCCGACATCACCTCAAGAACTAGGTGGGGGTAGGTCCGATCACCATGTAAACCACAAAGGTAAAGATGCCCACATCACCTCAAGAAGTAGGTAGGGGTTAGGTCTGATCACCACATAAACCACAAGGGCAAAGCCCCAGCACCTCAAGAACTCGGTGGAGGTGGGTCTGATCATCCTGTAAACCACAAGGACAAAGATGCCCACAACACCTCAAGAACTAGGTGGAGGTAGGTCTAATCATCCTGTAAACCACAAGGACAAAGATGTCCACAACACCCCAAGAACTAGGTGGAGGTGGATCTGATCGTCCTGTAAACCACAAGGACAAAGATGCCCACAGCACCTCAAGAACTAGGTGGAGGTGGGTCTGATCATCACGTAAACAAGGGCAAAGATGCCCACAGTAGTCATGATCCAAGCAGAGTGGGGCCAATCACTGTGTGAGTATCTGCAACATACTACAGAAGGCAGCAAAGGGAGGTAAACACAGCAAAGGTTCTCAAGATGTAGGTGGTGTGGGTTTGACCATCATGTAATCCACAGAGCACGTCCAGGCCAGCCATCATGTAATCCACAGAACACGGCCAGGCCAGCCGCAGGTGTCAAGGCCACGTGACTTACGTGTATGGCAGGGTAGGGCTGGTCATCAAGGTAAGCCATTTTCATCACAGCATCCTCCCAGTAAGACACCGCCTGTGACAGACTCTCCATCCCTGGACACAAATTGATACACTTTGAATTTAAAAACAAAAAACAAAAAATTGGGATTAATATAATCATCTTTGGGCTTAATAACTACTTTCAGAAAACATTTGTTGTCTAGACTTAAGTTTTGCTGTGTCAAAGTTGGCATATTATGTAATTTGGCAATTTAACAACCTCTTTCAGTAGAACTTACACATTACACAAGTTACAGATCTGTAATAACAGTATGACACTATGTCTATGACTGTATGAGCATCATCATCTCTCTCTCTCTCTCTCTCTCTCTCTCTCTCTCTCTCTCTCTCTCTCTCTCTGTATGTGTGTCACTACTGTGTGTGTGTGTGTGTGTGTGTGTGTGTGTGTGTGTGTGTGTAAGATGGTTATTGTTTGACACCAATGATATGTGATAATGGTAGAGACTACAATATTTAAGATTCTGTTTCGGTGTTTGTCTGAAGTGTATGTTAATGCGGTTTTTGTCACACGATGTTTGTATAACGCAGTGAGTTTAACTCTGGTTAAAGAACAGTGCTCTATAAAAATTATTATAATCTATTTGGAACAAAAAATCCTTTCAAAAAAGTCACATGAGGTGATCTTTCAAGAGTCAAATATCAGTAACACAATGGTAACACTTTAACAGTAACACCGTAACCACTAATTCACACCCTGGTTATGTGAAACTGAAAAAGCCCACAAAATCCCTCTCTGGAATGAGCAAGACCCAGACTAACACTGTAACAGTAACAGTAACCTAACAGTAGTAATTAACATGACATCAAATCAGCTCTCATTAATTTTAATAAACAAATGAATCAGCACAGCCCCAAAGCACTGATGCTTGCAGACAATATCTTTTTCCATGCAAAAATCAGATGCAGAAACTTGTGCACAATTCCCATGCCTGCTAGTGAATACAGCTCCAAAGGATTCATGCTGACAAAGTGACACTAATGACAGTTGACACTGACAGCATCAGTTGTATCTTACCTAACTAGCTGGCTAGTAAGTACAGCTCCAAAAGGACTGACACTGACACAAGTGACACTGACACTAGAGACAATGAATGACAGCATCCAACTGGGTCTTATCTAGTGAGCACATCCCCAAAGGACTTACACTGACAGTAGTGACACTGACAGTGACACTGACAGCATCCAAATGGGTCTTACCTGGTGAGCACAGCTCCAAAGAACTTACACTGACACTAGTGATGCTGACACTAGTCACTAGTGACATTCTGACAATGACAGCATCCAGCTGGGTCTTATCTAGTGCACACAACTCTGGACAAAGGACTTACGCTGACACTAGCGATGCTGACACTAATGATGCTGACACTAGTGACATTCTGACAATGACAGCATCCAGCTGGGTCTTAAAACTCTTATCTAGTGAGCACAGCTCTGGACAAAGGATTTATGCTGACAGACGCTAGTGACGCTGACAGCATCTAGCGAGCTCTTACCTAGCGAGCACAACTCCAAAGGACTCATGTTGGCAGTGTCGAGCCCAGAGTGAGTGATGGTGGAGGTGGAGGAGGTGACAGAAGCGCCACCCAGGCTGGACATGGAGGCTGACAGGGAACGCTGGCGAATCTGTTCCAACATGGAGCCTGTGCCACTTGTGTTGCTTTGGTTACTGCGCCGTGAGGCCACGTCTGTGGCGTTAGTGAAAAACAGGATCAAGCAGATGGTTTGGTTTCACTCTCAGACTGAGAATCAGGAAATAAATCTACCTATTCTGCACCTTTGTGACAACAGGATGCCGTGCTATGTTATTGTTCACTTGTTCAAATTGCTGTATTAGTGTTAACTATTCTTACTTTAAGTTTAACTAGTTTAAGTTGCAAATAATGCATAATTTAATTAATTAATGACAGGTGATGAGGTGTTCACTGAAACTAAAAGTGAAACCAAAATCCTACCTGCACCCCCCCCCCCCCCCCCCCATCCTAACACCACATCGGCACATGCATACATGCATACACACACACACACACACACACATGCACAAAGCCACACACACACACACACACACACACACACACACACACACACACAGTGGTAGCACTTTTTAGCAGTTATACTTATAGTGCTTGTAGTTGTACTGTGCACAGTGCGTCTATACAAAGTGAGCTACAATCTATCAATATCAGTAATTACTAATTACATAAACTTGAACTTGAAGTGATTCTATAACACACTGACCACTGTCTTCTGAAATAAAGCAAAAAATATGTACAACTTTGACACACTGGTTGACTGTAAGCACTTTGTACTAACATAGGTAAAAGGCACAGTATACATGTACAAACCATCCATCATCCTGTGGATCAACAATACTGAATATTCTCACCTCCATTGGGTGTGTTGGTGCGGCTGGAATGGTGCTGTGAGACTGTCAGTCGTTGATGAAGTCGTTGGTTCAGCTGATTCTGCCGATGTTGCTGCTTGGCCTGAAGCTTCTTCTGGATCTGCTGTGCCCTTCGTCTCCGCCGCCGGAAGAATGATGCCAGAAAACCCATCAAGGCAAACCCAACTGACAACCCAAAGGCTGCCAGCTTGACATGACGCGGCAGTCGTGCCAACTGTGATACATGCGCTGGTAACTGTCTTTGGAATTCTGCAAGGCCGTTGAACATTTTGGATTCTTATACTTTGATTTTTACTGTACCAAAAATTGTCGCTAGACATTCATAGCATTAACAAGTGATACACAATGAAGTCGAACATGGGAATCATAATCCTGCTGATCATCCCAATGTTGACGTTCAAACTGAGTGAAACATAGAGTTGATCAACGTTTTAAGTACTTCTGCAATTGTCAATCGATCCCCATGTTATCAATATGAAATCTATGCGGTATTGTTTTCTCACTCATAAAAAGAAAACTCGAAGCAAACTATCGGAGATGGGTTGCGGTTCTGATTCGATCACGAATCGACTGACAATCACATCCCTTCCCCTACATTTCGGAATGCCGGCCACTGTTTTCCTCAGACGCTCAGCGGATTCAGAACACACGAAACGTCATAAGCAGTCTCCGGGTATCATACAGTCGCACACCGAGTGTTTGACAGTCCTCGAGAGGACACCTTTGTTAGAAACGCTGTCATCTGATCTAAGCCTAAAGGTCACACGCACAGAAATCCCCTTTCGAATCGCCATGCGATGGCGACAACCTTGACATTCATTAAACAGAGCTAGGTAAGATTGTTTCGAACACACACACACACACACACTCCGGAACGAGGATGACTAGATCTTTAATGTAAAGGCAGTATCACGGAAGTGAAACTATGTAAATCCCGAGAGACAAGCCAACTAACTGAATTATTCGAGTTGTAACGCACACTGACTCGTACAGCTGTGCGAATAATGATCTGTAGATGCTTATCGGCACAGCGGCTGTGCGAATAGTGGTCAGTAGTTTCCTTATTCGCACAATTGTGAAAATAGAGAGGGGGGTGGGGTGGAGCGGGGGACAGGGGCGAGATCATGAGAGAAAGAGAAAACAAGAGAGACAATGTGACAGGAATAAAGAGTTTCGGCGTGTAGGAGACAGCTTCAGTTCGCGTTCGGTATATATGTAACCGTTGTCAGTTTTGCCGATCCGAAATGCTGACGCCGGCTGAGACACACTGACACACTACTGACACGTACACACTACAAAAACAATCAGTTGTTTTCCACACACCGGTAAAGACATTCAAGTTATAAAGTTTGTGTCACTTAAGAAATATGACATAGCAATAAACTCACTAAAAGTATCAAGTTACGATTATCGAGAGAGAAAAACTGAACTTGGCCCGGTACAGCCGACCGGCAAACTCAGCCGGTAACAAATAACATCAGCCACTGAGCTAGACTGACTGACTGACTGACGTCCAAGAATCTGCCCTGCGTAGTTTTTTCACACATTAATTTGTCGAATTTGTCTGAAGCAGGGCGGAATCAGTGAGGTGAGTGATGCGGCGTGGTACGTTGATGTCTCAGTCAGTGAAGCTACAGGGTCCAGTCCAGCCCCCCCCCCCCCCCCCCCCCCCCCCCCCACTCCACTCTCTTATGTCAACGTGGAGAATCAGTGACTCCGTGTCCACTCAGTCTCAGTTTGCCGGGCTGAAACCAAAACCGCACTAACGTCAGCTCACGTTAAACTGAGAACCCAGCGGCCGTAAAACTGGGAAAGACAACATCGTTTCCTGACGGCAAAACCATAACAGCATACATGAAATGCGGAGAGAAAAAAAGAAGAAAAAAGAAAAAAGAAGAGAAGAAAAACATATATATATATATATATATATATATATATATATATATATATATATATATATATATATATATATATATATATATATATAAATATCTCATACACCGCACCTACGTACCATCACATGGCCTACACACACACACACACACACACACACACACACACACACACACACACACACACACACACACACACACACACACACACACACACACACACACACACACACACACACACACACACACACACACACACACACACACTGACACACGCACGCACGCACGCACACACACACACTGCACAAGCCCAGTTACACGCCTGCCATAATATATGACACACCCGAGCGCATGGCACAAACACACGTGTGTCCGCTTATAAACACACAAGGACAAACTATTAGCAAAACTATACCTGAGAATCTAGTACAGAATTAGACCACTAACGTCTTCAGTAATTAGTTGTTTAATGGGGATAAACTGACACAGACTTGCTTGTCGTCACCCACCGTCAGTGACGTGAGAGCAATATTCGACGTAGTTATCAAGTATTTGTCCCGTTAAAGGGACTGGCCCACGCCGATTTGACTAAAAACTATTTTATCATAAATTGTTATTGTTTTATGAACGATTTTTCTGTAGCATTAATTTCTGCTGTGGCCCTTTTTGAAATACGCCAATTTAAGACTAAAATTTCAAAATATGGTAGTCTAAAAATAGACTGGGGATCTCCCTACGGGTGTAGCTGTCAGTTTACGGAATGAGTATTGCGTCATTACATTTTGTTTCTTTTACACAAGTTCTTGTAGACTCGACCTGCAAACAATGACGTTGTCTCAGGCACGTAATCTGCTCAGGGCTAATAATTTGTCGTGCGACTTAACTGATGGCAGTGTGAATAATTTCACGTCTTTCTTTGAATAAATCGCCTAATCGCCGTGCAGTTATGTCTACCTCACTATAGTGGATGAGACCAGCTGCCGTTTACTAATCATGCTCGGTGATGGACTGAGGTGCAGAGTGTTGGGTGGCGATTTTTTCTCTCGGCGTATCATGTACTAAAACTAAACTCGATAATGATGCCGCGGGGTGACTGATTCGGCACTAAATTTAGCACGGGTCGAGTAAGAGAAACTGCCCAGTAAAACTGGCTAGCACGGGGCGTGTAAGACTGAGAAACTTCCCAGTCAGTAAGTGATTCGCCACTGGACATAGCACTGGGCGTGTAATAGAAACTGCCCACTAATACTAGCATGGGGTGTGTAAGCCGGAGAGACCCCATGATTAAAACTGAGGTCGGGCATGTGCAACCGACTCGATACCAGAAAATGAAGAATGGATGTGTAAGAAAAACTCCTGCATTAGTGAAACTACCATGTGGAGTGTAAGTGAGAGTCTTCACTACACTTACATCAGTCCAGCATGTATGAATGAATCCGCACTAAGCTGAACTGGAGTCGTGTGAGAGAAACTGCATTTGTTGAAGATTTATTTTGTCAGGCCACGATTGGCTAGTGCAACAATTTTGACATGCGCAGCTAGTACATCCCGGTGCACCGGCAGCTCTTCAGTGTCGCGAGGCAGAAAGAGAAGGCCAGAGTCAGTTATGCCCCCTTGTTCAACACCACTGAGGTTCAGGCCAATAGACGAAACGGTGGGGAAGGCTTCTTTGATGAGAATCATGTGAATTAAGGCTGTGCGAGAGAATGTATGACCTGAGTAACTCTGGCATCTTGCCACATCCATTATACTTATTGGTCCATAGCTTGGACACTTATAGCGGTCGGTGTGAGGAAACAAGTGTGTCAGTAAAACTGACCGTAAAACTAGACACCTAGGGCTGAAACGCCACCTAAATACAATTCTGAGCAAAGTATCCACTTCCAACTTTTGTTGAAAATGGATGGTTTCCCTTGTGTCGCTTTTTGTTCGTGGCGTGTTGTTGCTTTTCACACAGATATACGATTTTGTTTCTCCAAAATATGAGCTCTGCTAAAGATTTGTCTGTAGACTCGGTGTGCTTGTGTGCGTGTGTGTGTGTGTGTGCGGGGGGGGGGGGGGGGGGGGGGGGGGGGGATGCAAGCATGTCATCGTCAGCCATGTGTGTAGTAGTAGTAGCAGTAGTAGTAGTAGTAGTAGTAGTAGTAGTAGTAGTAGTAGTAGTAGTAGTAGTAGTAGTAGTAGAGACAAGACAAAACAAGACAAGATTATTTTATTGTTAGGCCTCTGGCCCATTACAACAGAAGTGAACATTCAGGCAATTCGAATTCTCATGGATCCAATGACGGACTTAAACTCAGTTTTCTAGTGCTTAAAGCTTTAAAAACGAAGGTGGATAATTTCTCTATGGTGGGTGCGTTCGTGCTAGCTAATAATAAGGAAAATTTAAACATGGATGGTTGTCTATGGTACTTTGGTGGAATAAGTTCATCCCTCAAGACTGTATACTTTGGACATACTAATAAAAAGCGTACTTCTGTTTCTGACGTATTACAGAATGGACAATTTATATCTCTGTCGCGAGCAAAGGATCTATACTGTAGGTAATGACATTTTAATGCAGACATTCCAGTTCTGAATCTAGTAAATACTCTCCGCACGCTTATATTGTTAATAGTTCTAAGATATTGACTGAGTACCAATGACTGATTCAAATTAGAGTATACGTTATAAAAATCGTGTGAACCCAGAGCAGCATGCCAGTCTTGTTTAAAGCAATCTATAAACCTCAACCTAAACTCGTTAATGAACAAGTTTACATTACCAACACCTTGCATTTCCCAAACCACACCAAAGCCATATTTGTATAAAACATTTCGAACTTTGCAAGCCCATGTAGTATAGTTCTGTCTTTGAAGATTTAGTAACATATTATAAGCTTTTCTGGGGTACCTTCTGTCATCCATACACGTCAGGCGCAGCCAAAACTTTATACATCTGGCATACGTGTTTACAAAAAGGGAGTGTCTGCCCGTTTCGCCATATATTAAATGTCTGGGAGACTTTGGGTTGACACCCAAGAACCTTTTCAAAGCTAATAAATGTACTCTTTCGATACTTTCCTGGTTATCTGACAGTCCCCATACTTCGGAACCATAAGTCAAAATAGGTTGTATCTGGCAATCAAACATTTTAAAAAGGATTTCTGGTGAATGCTCACCAATGGACCATAAAAGTTTCATAATTGCTAGCATTCCCTTTCTGGCTCGATCTGCAAGGTCGTTTAGAGTAGGTGAGAACGTGAGCCTTGTGGTAAAGTAGACTCCCAGGTACTTGTACATGTTTACAACTTCAAGTTCCTCGTTACCAAAGCACCAGTTTTCATTCAGAGCAAGATGACCCCCAT
>JABMCL010000573.1:292500-295000 GCA_018857735.1 Alviniconcha marisindica | reverse complement strand
TATTCTTCATCCCGGACATTTTACAGGCTGGTGCAGTGAAGGGGTTAAAAAGACCAAACCATTGCAGCTGTAGGTTAGGCTGAACCAAACAACAAAGGCTTGTGTTAGCATGCAGCAACCATCTGGCGGCTCATTAATAATACTAATTACAATTTATCAGGCGCTCATCAACGCCGTGAGCGCTCACATGATACGTATTAACCTAAATACAATATTCTATACACTCGTAGAGCACAGTCCTACCAAAACATTTTTCACGAGGTAACTTATGGAAACACACACACACACACACACCACACACACAACACACACACACACACCACACACACACACACACACACACACACACAACACAACAACAACAACAACAACACACAAAACAACAACACACAACAAAACAACAACAACAACACAACACACACAACACACACACACACAACACACACACACACACACACACACACACACACACACTCAACAACAACAACAAACACACACACACACACACACACACACACACACACAACACACACACACACACACACACACACACACACAACACACACATTCAACAACACACACACACACACACACACACACACACACACACACACACACACACACACACACACATTCAACAACACACACACACACACACACACACACACACACACACACACACACACACACACCACACCACTAGGCACGTAATAACGCCAAATACCCCCCCCCCCCCTCTTTTGCTTCTCTTTGTAGAGTGACAAATCAGTTGATCGGGGCAGACGGGGGCGAGAGGGGGTGGGTGTGTGTGTGTGGGGGAGGGGGGGGGGAGAGGGAGGGGGCGGGGATGGGGAGCGTGGGTGGTGTACATGAGCAAAACAACAACAAAATCAGCGGTGGTATCTCCTGAGCAGGACCTTGACACAAAGTGCCATTTAAGAGTGTATTTATAGGCTGATGGTGCCTTCGGTGGGAGCTCGTTGTCTTCCCTAACCCCTTCACTGCCGTGATGTCACTTGAAAACAACCAATACAATTGCGAAATGTGAAACCCTTAACCCTTTTTGTCTTCGTTTTCGCACTGGCATGTGTAACCATTTTCATCAAAACGCGTAGCATTGAAAGTAGATGAGTTACCGGACCTGGAAATACACTGTTTGCAGACCCGTCCGTGAATCAGTCAGCCCGGAAGTTTTACAGGCTGGGGCAGTGAAGGGGTTAATGGTTCTGGAGTGGACTGAAAACTGCCCGTACTGTAGGCCCCGGGTGTGGGTTGGTAGGCGCCTCATGCGCTGACGATTAAACGGCTATAGTTTGCTGAGAAGGGCTTCAGTAAGAAACTAAACATGGTGTTAACGTCCCGAAAAATAAGGCTTATTGGGGACGGGGAAAAGGGGGGGGGGGTATGGAGGTGGGGGAAAGGGAGGGAGATTAAAACCTATCCACACTGTCACCACCAAAATACTTCTGCTTAAGATGGAGCGATGAGAGCCATTTAATGTTTCAGTAGGAAGTGATGGAAAAGTCACAAGACAGTGCCACAAACCCCCCTTTTTTGGAGGGGAAGCCGAAGCGGTATCGAACCGAGGTCCTTCCGCTTACCAGCCTAACGCCTTACCGCTAGGCCAAACCCGGTCACGGGGCTTCAGTGTGGACCAGCTTGTTTCGCCGTCCTTCTCCTCTGTTGGAGGGTGGGCCAGTTCAACCGGCTCATCACTGCGCTGACACGAAACAGTGTTCTGCTGTTGACTATAGCAGCACACTCAGTCGATGGGGATACTTTTACAAACGAGCGAACAGACAAACAGGCTGTGGCTAGCGGCGAGTGATTGATTCTCTTGTTGACTATAAAACATTTGTCACGAAGTTACGACTGTGCTGTACGTGTCTGCATGCTGCAGTTTGACAGTACTGTATACTTTCCATCCTTATTTACTACTGCTACTACTGCTGCTGCTGCTTTCTCTACTACCTATACTACTACTACTACTACTACTACTACTCTACTCTACTCTACTCTACTCTAAAAAAAAACAACAACAACAAAACAGCAACAACAACAACAGCAGAAGAAGAAGGCTGCCAAGCAAAAAACCGCTCCTCTCCTCGTTTATCCTCCTCTCTCTGTGTTTTTCTCCTTTCCCCCTTTTTTTTTTCCCGTCTTCTGTCTGTCTGTCTCTGTCTCTGCCCTCTTTTGTCTTCTGTCTTCTCTCTCACACACAAACACCCCAAAAACACACAACCCCCACACACACACAAACCCCACACACACACACACACAAACAAAAAAACCCAAAAGGTTTTTAAAAAACAACCCCCAGAACCCCAAACCCCCCCTCAGGAAATCGAAACTGTGAAGCAAATGGAGGGTTTAATAGGGGAAATTTTCTTCACCCACACAAAACAAATGGCCGACATTTTTCTTAAGGCCAAAAAGAACCCCCCGGGAAACTTTCGAGCACGGGGGGGAAAAAACCATTTTCTGAAAAAAAAACCGGAAG
>JABMCL010000573.1:275000-280000 GCA_018857735.1 Alviniconcha marisindica | reverse complement strand
CACGCACGCACGCACACGCACACAGCACCACCACAACACAAACACACCACACACACACACACACACACACACACACACACAACACACTCACCACACGCACACACACACACATTTACCCCCCCCCCACTCCCCTACCCCCCCCCCCCACACGCACACGCACACACACTCGCACACACACATTTACCCCCCCCCCCCCACACCACACACACACACACAGGCACGCGGGCCAGTAGGTAGACTACACAAGACGGACGAGAAGACAAAGATGCTCTGCCCTGCACGGCCAAACTATCCTTCCTCCCCATCAGGCAGCTTCCGGTTTTCAGGAAGCGGGTCAGTGGCTGCGCTAAATGATGACTTACCTGACAGCTGCTGGTCCGCCTGACTCGCTTTTGGCCCAGCGGTAAAGACTGCACAGCTGGAGGTTCAGTTGAGTCGCTTTGGCCCAGCGGTAAAGACTGCACAGCTGCTGGTCCGGTTGAGTCCCTTTGGCCCAGCGGTAAAGACTGCACAGCTGCTGGTCCGGTTGAGTCGCTGTGGCCCAGCGGTAAAGACTGCACAGCTGGTGGTCCGGTTGAGTCGTTTGGCCCAGCGGTAAAGACTGCACAGCTGGTGGTCCGGTTGAGTCGTTTGGCCCAGCGGTAAAGACTGCACAGCTGCTGGTCCGGTTGAGTCGTTTGGCCCAGCGGTAAAGACTGCACAGCTGGTGGTCGGTTGAGTCGTTTGGCCCAGCGGTATAAACTGTACAGCTGCTGGTCCGGTTGAGTCGTTTGGCCTAGCGGTAAAGACACATTTGCCGGTCCGGCTTTGTCCATTTGGCCCAGCGGTAAAGACTGCACAGCTGCTGGTCCGGTTGAGTCGTTTGGCCTAGCGGTAAAGACACATTTGCCGGTCCGGCTTTGTCCATTTGGCCCAGCGGTCAAGACTGACAGCTACTGGTCCGCCTTAGCCTCTTTGGCCCAGCGGTAAAGACTGCACAGCTAAAGCAGTGTGTAGCTATACGACCGTTGCCAGCGGTAAGGAGTTGGGTGGTGGTGAGCGAACGGTGTCGGTTCGAGTCCACGCCTCGGCTCTCCCTTCTCTTGAAACGGTGTGGTTTGTGCAGGACTTTGAACCCAAACTGCAAACACTGGTTTACGACATCCTTCAGCCAAGCCCTACCGTAATTGATCACGCCAAAGTTCTCGAACTGTTGCTGGCAGTGTTTCGTTGGTGCTCAAAATAGCAACAACTTTGTGACAGAAAACTCAAATTATATTAAGCGTTCCTTTTATAACCACCCACGTTGCTTACGCTAGAACAAATAAAACAAAAATCGTTTGAAATTGAGACGGAACTCTTTTATTTCTATTTTTAGACCGGGGCGGATGCGGCTCGTATTTGCGTCAGTGGCTATGTAGCTTCGACGCTATGTAAGTAAACATGGTGCTTAACGTCCGCAGAAACATATAAGGCTTATTAGGGACGGGGAGAATGGGGGGAAGGGGGTATGGAAGTGGGGGAAGAGGGAGAGTATATACCTATCGCTACACTGTCATCACCAGAATGACCTGCATTAAGATGGGCAGCGATGAGAGCCATTTCAATGTTTCATTAATTGTGAGGGACAAAGTCACAAGACAGTGTCCACAAACCACAACTTTTGGAGAGAAAGGAGAGCCGAAGCGGTATCGAACCGAGGTCCTTCCGCCAAACCGGCTCTCTGAATGACGCTATGTAGCTTCAACAGTCTTATTAGTGCCTGAACCTCTCGGATGGCGCTGACGGCGTGGGTGGACAGCTGCGCGGAGATAAAGAGCAAGTGCCCCTTCAGTGGGGTATCCCAATCTGGTAAACTTGGACGAAGGTGCCGGAAAGAGATGCTCGGAATGTGCATTTCATTGTCTCGTGACTTGATTTGCCGCTTGCAAGGAATTGAACATTAAAATGGCTCTCATCGCTGTCCATCGTAACACAGAAATGATTTTGGCGGTAACAGTGCAGAGTTCGATGCAGTTGTCCCCCCTACCTTCCCTTTCTGGGATCTCGATCCCGTATTACCTTGACTCCCTTGATGCCGAAAACATTTCAATTGTTAAGCCAAAGGACAGTGTCATCAGATGAACATGTCTGTGGAAGTGCGAAGTCACTACAGAGGCAGATAGATGAGTGTTGGTCAAGCTGAGCACACGCCATTTATAACAGCAGTTACTACTACTGCTACTACTACTACTACTGCTACTACTACTACTGCTACTACTACTACTACTACTACTCCTACTACTACTACTACTACTACTACTACTAATAATAATAATAATAGCGGCCTCACAGACAAAGGTCAGCATGGCGCGCTTTACATGATCGACAAAAGTGGATGCATTAAAATCTCAAAGCATTAACTGCAATTTTATAGTCGGAATGTTTTATTCCCCGCACACGACACTCACCCACCCACCCACACCCACACAAACACCTACATCCACACCCACCAACATCCCCTTCTACACACACACACACACACACACACACACACACACACAAACACAACACAATACAACACAACACAAAACAACACAACACAACACAACACACCACACACACACATACACACACACACACACACACACACACACACACACACACACACACACACACACATACACACACCACACACACAAACACACACACACACACACACACACACACACACACACACACACACACACACACACACACACACACACACACACACACACACACACACACACACACACATGGGCGCACAGAAGGAATGTAACGGAGTGGAGGAGGACGGCGGATTGGGCGGGGCGGGGGGGGGGCAAGTAAAAAGAACCACTTATTGTGGTATTGTTTGTAGAGGTTTATCACGCAGTTCTGAAGGCAAGGGAGGACTGAATGTGACCGACGCCAGAAAGGAACGAATTGCTTTGGAGCACAGCAGGAGCAGCAGCGTTGGCCAAAGGATGTTGTTCTAACATGGGGGATACCAAGTATCTGTGTGTCTGCGAAAGCTGCCTGGATGAGGTGTACACAGCGAGAAGGTCAGAGACAGGCGGGAGGTGAGCCAGAGAAGTTGTAACATATAGCTGACAGTTTGTAGTCTATCCGGGCTTGGGTCGGTGTAACCAATGGAGATTACGTGATTTCAAAACCTATTTCCCTGCAGAGTTTTGAACTTACTGTCGTCTGCTGAGAAAGTAATGTGCGCAGCCATACAGAAGAGAATTACAATAGTCGTATAGAATTAGAAATAATAACTTGGAGACAACAAAGGCACAAACTACAGTTTGGCTGCGTCATCAGCCAGGTTCCGACGGATATAGCTGATTCTTCGGATTTCCACGTAAGCAGAACGGCAGACAGTTGAAATATGCTTGTCTGGCGCCATGTTATCGGAAATCCTTAGACCAGGGTTTATACATGGCCGCTGCTCAGACTACCAGCTTGTTCGTTCGTTGGACTTGTTTAAGACTAAATTTCATCCATAACAGCCGTTCTTAACCCTTTCATTGCTATGCTTTCCGCGCCGCCACCCTGAAAACGATCAGTAAATGTGGCAAATTTGAAACAAGTCGGATGAGCACGTGAAGTGATTGGTATCAAAATGCACAATACTGAAAGATTTATTAAAGGACCATCAACTATTCTCTTTGCAGGCGTACGTGCGTGCACATTTCAGCCGGGAAATTTTACAGGCTGGGGCAGTGAAGGGGTTAATATAGATTCGCGGACTTGTTGATGTGCTACTTCGCGAAGAATGCCTTCGTCTCCTTGGTTTTCAATATGAAAACATCGGGAAAAAATCTGAAACGAAGATGGCTATTAGCATTCTAAAACAAAATCCAAACACGTACATGGTTAAACAAACAAACAGTCCCCACCCCCACCCCCAATAAACTAAATAAATCAGCCAATAAATAAATAATAAAAACAAAACGAGAACGAAAACATATTGATTAATATGACAAAACCAACATGCGAATTTTGTGGGTAAGCCCCTTTTTCAAGCAAAGAATGAAAAAATGAAAGCTATACTTATTTGCTTTTGATTGTTTTGTTTTTGTTGTTGTTGTTTATTGAAACTGCAGCCGAAATGCCTCCATGGGTTCAGAAAAAAAGAAGACTAAACATAGATGAGGTAAAATGTATTTGTTCGTTGACTCTAGCGTGCACAATTACGGATAGGCCTAATTTGTCTTTGACAGTCAACGAATTGATTGGGGAACGAGCGAACTACTGCTGGTGAGGGTGACAAAATAGAACAGATCTAGGAAATACGACGAAAAACAAGGAAACAATAATACACGAGCGCTTTCGACAAATTGTCTTCTTCGGTGCAAGAAGATAGACAGACAACAAAAGAAGAAGTAAAGAAGAGGCTAGATAAGAAGGAGCTGATGCAAGAAATGTTAAGAATGAATACGTACATTAAAAACGACGTCATCAAAATGGCGAAATTTAGGGGGAGCACGATCTGCCCACGTAATTATGAACAATTAATACAGACGTGTGCGAGCACACGCACGCACGCACACACACACACACACACACACACACACACACACACACACACACACACACACACACACAAACACACGCAGATACATAGACACACACACACACACACACACACACACACACACACACACACACACACACACACACGCACACAACGAATTGCGTATCATATATATATATGAATCATATTTATATGAAAACGACGAAAGATGTTCATTATGAGCGCTGTAACAACCTTACATAGACAGCCATTGCTCCAGGCGATGCTGCTGCCGAAGAGGTGCTCATTGTGTCCTCTGTGGATAGTAGCTAGGCGTTCCTATCTGTGCTCTTTAAGAGGTTTGTTTTGACCTTATTCTGCATCGTTTACTCTCACGCCGTGTCGTCTTATCTCGTCTTAATCTATCTCTTTTTATTGTTTATTTTTTTATTTGCCCGCAGAAGAAGAAGAAGAAGAAGTTTAGGAGGAAGAGGTGAAG
>JABMCL010000573.1:242500-245000 GCA_018857735.1 Alviniconcha marisindica | reverse complement strand
TTAAGGGACATGTTGACGTTGGAATCAATACAGGGATATGCTGACGTTAGAACCAATTAAGGGGGCATGCTGACGTTAGAACCAATTAATGGAGCCGTTGACGTTAGAACCAGTTAAGGGACATGTTGACGTTAGAATCAATAAGGGGACATGTTGACGTTAGAATCAATAAAGGGACATGTTGACGTTAGAATCAATAAAGGGACATGCTGACGTTAGAATCAATAAAGGGACATGCTGACGTTAGAACCAATTAAGGGACATGCTGAGGTTAGAACCAATTAAGGGACTTTTTAAGACGAAAGGGCATGCTGAATTTAGACCCAGTTACGGGACATGCAGATCATTACGGTGGAAGGGGGTCTTATACGCTTTACAATGGGTTACGCAGCCTTGTGTTACTTAGAATGCAGGTCGGTGTGGCGACAGCTCGGATTAACCCCTTCACTGCCTCATGCTGTAAAACTTCCGGGCTGAAAGATGGACGGACGCGCTTGTAAACAGTTTATTTTACAATGGGTTACGCAGCCTTGTGTTACTTAGAATGCAGGTCGCTGTGGCGACAGCTCGGATTAACCCCTTCACTGCCCCATGCTGTAAAACTTCCGGGCTGACAGATGGACGGACGCGCCTGTAAACAGTTTATTTTCCGGTCCTGTAAACCATCTACTTTCAGTGCTATGCGTTTTGATGAAAATCCTTTCACATGCCAGTGCGAAAAAGAAGACAAAAAGGCTTAAGGGTTTCAAACTTGGCACTTTTAATTGTCGTTTTCAAGTGACATCACGGCGGTGAAGGGGTTAATCAGCTCGTAAGTCATGGCTGGAGCATGATCATGATAGTTTTTATAGGCGCAATGTCGGTGTAATGCTATAGCCTGCGCATGCAAGTGTTAAGACATTGTGGGGGAGAGAGAGAGAGAGAGAGAGAGAGAGAAAGAAGAGAGAGAAGAGAGGAGAGAGAGAGAGAGAGAGAGAGAGAGAGAGAGAGAGAGAGACAGACAGACAGACAGACAGACAGACAGACAGACAGACAGACAGACATTGTGGGAGAGAGAGAGAGAGAGAGACAGACAGACAGACAGACAGACAGAAGACACAGACCAGACAGACAGACAGAGACAGAGACGATGAGGGAGAGACAGATGAAGTAATATGGTATGTTTGGTGTTTACAAAGGGCAACAGAAGACAGTTTACTAAGAATGCTGAGGAGAGAACAGATCAGAACTATCAGCAAGGGAAATGAGTAGAGTAGAGAGACTTTTAGAGAGAGAGAGAGAGAGAGAGAGAGAGAGAGAGAGAGAGAGAGAGAGAGAGAGAGAGAGAGAGAGAGAGAGAGAGAGAGAGAGAGAGAGAGAGAAGAGAGGCAGCAGACAGAGAGAGAAGGGAGAGAGAGGAGAGAGAGAGAGACAGAGAGAGACAGAGCAGACAGACAGACAGAAGAGAGACAGAGAGACAGAGACAGAGAGAGACAGAGAGGATGAGAGGATGGTGAGCTTTATTACACAACAATTTAAAAAAGTGGCTTCAATGTCTTGACGACACAGCACAGCAATATGACATATACTAAACAAATGTGTGTGTGTGGAGAGAGAGAGAGAGAGAGAGAGAGAAGAAGGAGAGAGAGAGAGAGACAGAAGAAGGACAGACAGACAGACAGACAGACAGACAGACAGACAGAGCAGGAGGCAGAGCAGGACAGGCAGGCAGGCAGGACAGAGAGAGAGAGGAGAGAGAGAGGAGAGAAGGGGGAAAGAGAAGAGAGAGAGAGAGAGAGAGAGAGAGAAGAGAGAGACGAGACAGACAGACAGACAGACAGACAGACAGACAGACAGACAGACAGACAAAGAGAGAGAGAGAGAGAGAGAGAGAGAGAGAGAGACAGACAGACAGACAGACAGACAGACAGACAGACAGACAGACAGATGTTTTATTGACCAAGTTACGAGCCGAGCACGCAACACAAACCCAGCTGCCGATCATTTCTCTGACACATCGCGGGTTGTGTGTGTGGGTGTGGGGGTGAGTGGGGGTGGGGGGGGGGGGGGGGGGGGGGGGGGGGGGGGGGGTGAAGGGGGTGAGTGGGGGGATGCCTCCGTTGCAATATCCTCTGGAAAAAAAAGACCCCCTCACACCCATCCACCCATCCCTTTCCCCCCATGTCTCTGCTGTACCTCTCACCTCCTCCGACCGACAAACTGACAGTGACGGTAAAATCCGTCATGGTGCATCTCTGTCCGGTGAACACACGAACTGACAACGTGGGGCAGTCAGTTGGTGTTGTGGGTACTTCGGAAGAATGCTAAAAGCAGTGACTGACTGGAGACCATCAACTTCATCCGCTGATGCCAGTCCAGTTTAGCGTATAACCTGTCAGCACTGCTGGGGCACTTTGTTCTCTGGTGTCTTCGTTAAAATTCAAGAGCTACTTATAGCTGGAGCCTTTCATCGGAAAATTAGCGGTGATGGATAAATGTTGTACTCTCTCTCTGTCTCTTT
>JABMCL010000573.1:230000-235000 GCA_018857735.1 Alviniconcha marisindica | reverse complement strand
GTCCTCCCCATACCGATTCTTTCGAGCTACCCCCCGTGTGTAGGCCTGCTGTGTCAGCCAGTCCAACATGCTGGGTGGTGAGGATGATTCAGGTTTCTGGCTTGCACCACTTGGCCCCCTTTTGACTCAAGCGGATATGCCGTCATCGATGGAAATTTGAGCCGGTTTGGCCTAGCGGTAAGGCGTTGGGCTGGTAAGCGGATGGACCTCGGTTCGATACCGCTTCGGCTCTCCTCTCTCTTCAAAAAGGTTGTGGTCTGTGGACACAGTCTTGAGACTTTGTCCCTCACAATTACGAAACATTAAAATGGCTCTCGTCGCTGCCCATCTTAATGCAGGAATTATTCTGGTGGTGACAGCGCAGCGATAGGTATGTAATCTCCTCTTCCCCCACCTCCATACCCCCTCCCCCCTTCTCCCCGTCCCCAATAAGCCTTATGGTTTCTGTGGACGTTAAGCGCCATGTTTATTTACTTATTTACAATGAAAATACACCATTACAGACATTGGAGGTTCTGCTTGGAATCCGTCAGCGTTTCTTTCGTCCGCTTTTCGTACTTAATAATAATGTACATTTATCATGCGCTCATCAACGCCCTGAGCGCTCACATGATACATATTAACCTAAATATGATATTCTATACACATGCAGAGCATAGTTCTACCAAAACAATTTACATAAAGTATTATTCAAAAAAACAAAAAAAAACAACACAAAAAACGCACTATACACACACATACACACACACACACACACACACACACACACACACACACACACACACACACACACACACACACACACACACACACTGACTGTAGCAGAAACTGGGTACTGATATTAGTTAGGATGGAAATGCGGTGAGAAGAGGAAGGTATTCAGTTTGGCTTTAAAGGATGACAGGGTTGAGCAGTGTCTAAGGTCCTGTGGGAGTGAATTCCAAATGTGGGGTCCAAAGCTGTCCCGGTCTTGTTTGCCTACCTATAGTCCTTGTCGCCCTCCCTGCCTTGTTTTTCTCATGTAGTCAGGTTGACCTCGTGGCTCGTTATTAGCTCAGGACATCGAGTAATAACAAACTGAGTCTCTTTATTAGCTCAGGACATCGTGTAATAACAAACTGAGTCTCTTTATTAGCTCAGGACATCGTGTAATAACAAACTGAGTCTCTTTATTAGCTCAGGACATCGTGTAATAACAAACTGAGTCTCTTTATCAGCTCAGGACATTGTGTAACAGCAGTCTGTTTATTAGCTCAGGACATTGTGTAACAGCAGTCTGTTTATTAGCTCAGGACATTGTGTGACAACACTCTGTTTATTAGCTCAGGACATTGTGTAACAACAAACTGTTTATTAGCTCAGGACATTGTGTAACAGTAGTCTGTTTATTAGCTTAGGACATTGTGTGACAACACTCTGTTTATTAGCTCATGACATTGTGTAACAGCAGTCTGTTTATTAGCTCAGGCTATTGTGTAACAGCAGTCTGTTTATTAGCTCAGGACATTGCGTAACAGCAGTCTGTTTATTAGCTCAGGACATTGTGTGACAACACTCTGTTTATTAGCTCAGGACATTATGTAACAACAAACTGTTTATTAGCTCAGAACATTGTGTGACAACACTCTGTTTATTAGCTCATGACATTGTGTAACAACAAACTGTTTATTAGCTCAGAACATTGTGTGACAACAGTCTGTTTATTAGCTCAGGACATTGTGTGACAACACTCTGTTTATTAGCTCATGACATTGTGTAACAACAAACTGTTTATTAGCTCAGAACATTGTGTGACAACAGTCTGTTTATTAGCTCAGGACATTGTGTAACAGCAGTCTGTTTATTAGCTCAGGACGTTTTGTAGCAACGGCCTGTTTATTAGCTCAGGATATTGTGTAACAGCAGTCTGTTTATTAGCTCAGGACATTGTGTAACAACAGTCTGTTTATTAGCTCAGGACATTGTGTAACAACAAACTGTTTATTAACTCAGAACATTGCGTAACAGCAGTCTGTTTATCAGCTCAGGACATTGTGTAACAGCAGTCTGTTTATTAGCTCAGTACATTGTGTAACAACACTCTGTTTATTAGCTCAGGACATTGTGTAACAGCAGTCTGTTTATTAGCTCAGGACATTGTGTGACAACAAATTGTTTATTAGCTCAGAACATTGTGTAACAGCAGTCTGTTTATTAGCTCAGGACGTTTTGTAGCAACGGCCTGTTTATTAGCTCAGGACATTGTGTAACAACAAACTGTTTATTAGCTCAGTACATTGTGTGACAACAGTCTGTTTATTAGCTCAGGACATTGTGTAACAACAGTCTGGCTGTTTCTTAGCTCAGGACATCGTGCAATAACAAATTGAGTGTGTTTCTTAGCTCAGGACATTGTGTAGCAACAAACTGGCTGTGATTATTAGCTCAGGACATTGTGTAACAACAGTCTGTTTATCAGATCAGGACATTGTGTAACAACAAACTGTTTATTAGCTCAGGACATTGTGTAACAACAGTCTGTTTATTAGCTCAGGACATTGTGTAACAACAGTCTGTTTATCAGCTCAGGACATTGTGTAACAACTAACTGTTTATTAGCTCAGGACACTGTGTAACAACAGTCTGTTTATTAGCTCAGGACACTGTGCAACAACAAACTGGCTGTGTATATTATCTCAGGACATTGCGTAACAACAAACTGGCTGTGTTTATTATCCTGTGTCCAAGCATTGCGGGCACTCTGTCCCTGGTATTCTCGTGCCAAATTATATCTGAAGCGCTCTGATTGGCCGAAGCTGCTCGGATGATTAATTGTCCGGAAGCCTCCATCATATAACCGTGATCTCGTACGGTGATGCATGAGAGCGGAATCAGGAAATCGCCCCAGTACCCCAGGTATACCTTCACGCTTCTGTGATCAGCATCGTTGGCTCGGAGCGAAGCCACCCTCGCCATCTGCAAGACCATCACCACTAGCAAGTGTCAATATCGTGACAGATGCCACTGAATGAAAAACATGAACACGAAACCCCTGGATATTTACTCACTATCTCAGCGCTGTTTTTAAGTGAGGTGGACGGTATAGATTCATAAGGAGTATCCGGTCGACTGCCTCAAGAGGTCTTTTGTTTGTCAATTCCAGTGCTTTGGCGACAGGGGTTGCGTGTAAATCAATAGGTTCGTCTGCTGTCATGATGGGTCATAATCGATCTTTATCATCGTTCAATAGGAACATCCGAGTGCAATAATCAGGTTCTACATCAGATCGATAGAGCCGCTTCCATCTCCACATGCCTGTCATGCTGCAGTGAGGCAAAGGTTGACACTGTAGACCGGGTTTCTTCGAAAACAACGTCAGCGCTTGTTATCCCTTCTCGTTCCATCGCTGGTCACCGTCATTTACCTTGCCAGTTTGGTTGGTACTTTTAATTACGCATTGTGTGTGTGTGTGTGTGTGTGTGTGTGTGTGTGTGTGTGTGTGTGTGTGTGTGTGTGTGTGTGTGTGTGTGTGTGTGTGTGTGTGTGTGTGTGTGTGTGTGTGTGTGTGTGTGTGAGAGAGAGAGAGAGAGAGAGAGAGAGAGAGAGAGAGAGAGAGAGAGAGAGAGAGAGTGTGTATGTGCGTGCGTGCGTGCGTGCGCGCGTGTGTGTGTGTGTGTATGTGCGTGTCAAACTCCAAGCAGTGGTTTACGACATCCTTCCTTCAACCACTGCCGTATTTAGTTACGCCATAGGGTCTAGAAAACTATCAGCTAAGGAGCAGTTTTTTTTGTTGGTGCTCATACAATAGTAGGTTTGTTACAAACAACTCAGATCATATCAGACATTTGTTTTATAACTGACTATGTTGCTTACGCCAGCTCAAATAAAAACAAAATCTTT
The DNA here is from genome assembly GCA_018857735.1 of Alviniconcha marisindica. Classification (NCBI taxonomy): domain Eukaryota; kingdom Metazoa; phylum Mollusca; class Gastropoda; family Provannidae; genus Alviniconcha; species Alviniconcha marisindica. Next base: position 231,121 of record JABMCL010000573.1, on the reverse strand, counting down.
TAAATCGAGACGGAACTCTTTTTCTTTTGGTTTATAACAGCTCTCTCGTGGTGACCCAGCCTTCATCTGGAATCAGCGCCAGTGTCTCGGTGAAGGCAACAACCTGGACACCATGCACACGGCATGGCTTTATTATTCCGGCGGTATTCAGCAGTGGCGTTAAGGTAAGATTAATTATGAAGTAGGACACACGTGTTATTCGCTAGGCTGCCGCCGTGGTCGTCGCTATATATATATATATATGTTGTTGTTCACTTTGTTGATGGTCAGTATGTGGCCGTTCTTGCTGTTTTCGTTGTTGTTGTCGTTGTTGTTGGCGAATGCTTTTTTCCTGAATATGTTGCTGTTCAGTGTCGATGGTGGTGGTGATGTTTAAAACACGTTTAAAAAAACAACAATGGCAACAACAACAAAGAACCTGATAAATATGTTGTTGGTGTTGATGTAGATGTTGGTGATGTTCGAACACATTGACAAACACATAGGCAAAGCACACAGACACAACGCTAAGCGTGTCAAGGGGAGTTACCTTTGACGGTGAGCCCTTCCCCTCAGAAGATGCTCCCTCTTTATTTTTTGTCAAAGCAAAAGTCGCTTTTCATTCAAAGTCTATGTCAAAAACCTGCAGCAGTACGTATACTCTATGTCTAGCCCCGATGCAAACTCCAAGCACTGGTTTACGACATTCTTCCTTCAACCACTGCCGTATTTAGTTACGTCAAAGGTTCCTGATAACTGTCAGCTAACAAGCAGTTGTTAGTTGGTGCTCAAACAGTAGTAGGTTTGTTACAAACAACTCAGAGTTTTTATTACACGTTTGTTTTATAACTGACCATGTTGCTTACGCCAGCTCAAATAAAACCCAAATCGTTTGAATTGAGACGGAACTCTTCTGTTCTTTTTTTACCCGAGGTAGATGCATCTCATGTTTACGTGCCTGGGCGCTAGGTTGCTTCCACAGTCTTAGTACCCGAACCTTTCGGAGGGCGCTGACCGCGTCGGTGAATAGCTGCACGGAGATAAAGAGTGCCCCTGTGTGTGTGTGTGTGTGTGTGTGTGTGTGTGTGTGTGTGTGTGTGTGTGAGTGTGTGGTGTGTTGGTGTGTGTGTGTGTGTGTGTGT
>JABMCL010000573.1:200000-207500 GCA_018857735.1 Alviniconcha marisindica | reverse complement strand
GTGTTCCGGAAGGTAGGTAGATAGGTAGTGTTGCTTAATGTCCTCAGATGTCAGTTGACATATTAGGGACAAGCTGAGAACAATGCTGAAGCATGGTTCAATATAGCTTTACGTCCACGGAAACCAGAAGGCTCGTTAGGACGGACAGCCCAGGACGGCTACCTCGACTCTCACACAGCTCCTGGACTATGGTGAGTGTTCCGAAATTTGGTTCGGAAGTTCAAATGGTCGCGCGACTCGAGACGCCGCTATTGCTGCATGTATGCCGGGTAAACAGTCCGCGACAGGAACTAGGTCAAGGGGGCGTGGTTTTGCCAGCGGTTACTACAGGGTCCAGTGCAAACTCCAAGAACTGTTTTACATCCTTCCTCCAACCACTGCCCTACTGTGTTACGTCTTAGGTGGCGGGGAGAAAAAGAAGTCAGCCGATGGACAGTTTTTCTTTAGCGCTTTAATGTCAGCAAGTGTGTAACAGACAACTCGAATTATACCAGGCGTTTCCTTTATAACCGCCAACCTTGCTTACGCCATCAGAATTAAAATCAAAATCATTTGAATCGAGACGGAAGTTATTTATTAACCGGGGCGGACGCGCCTCATGTTCACGTGCGTGCTTCGTTCGCCCCTATGTTGCTTTCACAGTCGTATTAATACCAGATCTTTCGCAGGGCTCTCACAGCGTCGGTGAACAGCTGCGCAGAAATAAAGAATGCCCTTTCTATGGCGTAACCGATTCTGGCAGAGTTTGGGGGAAGGGGCCGGAAAGCGATGCTCGGAGTGTGGGTCCAGTGCAAACTCCAAGCATTGGTTTACGACATCCTTCCTTCAACCACTGCCGTATTTAGTTACGCCATAGGGTCCAGAAAACTGTCAGCTAACGGGCAGTTTTTTTGTTGGTGTGCAAACAGTAGTAAGTTTGTTACTAACAACTTAAATGAAACAAGGCGTGTCATTTATAACCGCCAACAAAGTTTACACCAGCACAAATAAAACCACAATCATTTCAATCGAGACGGAACTTTTTTTTCTCCCCTTTTTACCCGGGGTGGATGCGTCTCATGTTTACGTGCGTGCTTTGGCGCTAGGTTGCTTCTACAGTCATATTAGTACCCGAACCTTTCGAAGGACGCTGACCGCGTCGGTGGACAGCTGCGCGGAGATAAAGAGTGCCCCTTCAGTGGCGTAACTAAATCTGGCAGAGTTTGGAGGAAGGTGCCGGAAAGCGATGGTCCAGTGCTGAGCTGTAAGCCCCGACTCGTTTGACCACCTTTCGATCTGACCACAACCACCGTGGTACTTTGTTGACTTGTGGAATTCACGCTGACTTCAGTCTGATTCATCGGTCACCGATGATGATTTGTCTGATTTGCCTGATAAATCTGAAACAAAAATGACTGCAAGCGTTCTAAAACAAGATCCACACACATAAAAGGTTCAAAAGAACGCTATTTATTAGGACAAAACACAGCACCGCGAATGTTGTGGGTAATTTCCCTGCATTATGTAACATGTCATTATTCCAAGCACTGGACAAGACAAAAACATTTTTTTGCCCTGATAATTAATAAATTATACGACAGTGTGTGTGTGTGTGTGTGTGTGTGTGTGTGTGTGTAGTGTTTTGGGGGGTTGTGGAAAAAAAGAGAAGGAAAGAAGTGGGAATGTTGTTGTGTGTGTGTGGGGGGGGGGGGGGGGGGTGTGGTGGTGTGTGTGTGTGGGGGTGTTTTTGTGTGTGTGTGTGTGTGTGTGTGAGAGAGAGAGAGAGAGAGAGAGAGAGAGAGAGAGAGAGAGAGAGAGAGAGAGAGAGACAGAGAGAGACAGACAGACAGACAGAGAGACAGAAAGACAGAGAGAGACAGAGAGACAGAGAGAGAGACAGAGACAGAGAGCGTGCGTGCGTGCGTGGTGTGTGTGTGCAGAGGAAGAAGAGGAAAGTGAGAGATGACGGTGCGCCATCTGGGGCAAAGTGTGCGAGCGGACCAGTGCAGCCAATACAAACTACCCCGCGACGACTACGTCGACTCTGACCTTGTGGGGATCAATCCCACGTTGGTCTCGTTTCTGTGTCGTACACACACTGTTTTGTAGCATGTACGTTTGATCTGTAAATATAATCGCAGCCATTTTACGTTTGCTTCTGTTGCACACACGCGCTCGCGCGTGCGCACACAGACACAAACACACATAGACACAGACAGGCACACACACACACACACACACACACACACACACACACACACACACCCTCCATTTGCCAGGTTTTGGTGATCGAGCTTTCCAGCTTCTATCTATCTATCTATCTATCTATCTATCTATCTATCTATCTATCTATCTATTTGTCTATCTGAAACACAGAGTCAGCAGTATATCTAATTGCTCAAAAGCAAAGAGACCCCCTCCCACCCACCGACACACACAAAGCCCCCACACACACACACACACACACCAAAACACACACACCACGCACGCACGCACGCACGCACGCACGCCGCGCAAGCACGCAAGACCCACACACACAACCCCACACACACACACACACACACACACACACACACCGGACGCAAAGCACCCGCTGCATACACACACACACACACAACACACACACACACACACACACACACCATACACACACACACACACACAAAACACCCCACACGCAAAACACACACACACACACACAACACACAGAACAAACCACACCACAGAAACATACACACACACACACACACACACACACACACACACACACACACACACACACACACACACACACACAAGGTTTTGATGGTTAAAATGCTGTGATCCAATATTCCCTATGACCCAAACTGACCCGGTCTCCCCTATACCTCTGCATTGTGCCGAAAGCATGGCGGCCGGGCTGTGACCTTTCCGCAGGCGATATCAAATTATTGTGACGGACGTTCTGATTGGCTGAAGAGCTCGGGTAATTGGCAACCCGGACCCTCCATTCCCACCACGATGACGGCGACGATGATAATGTCAGCAACTGCAGCGGCGACGATGGCAATGCTCCTCGTGTGACCGGTCGTTGGCCCGACCTCGTCAACCCCTTTGTAACGCTGTCTAACTCTCCTCAACCCCTTTGTAACGCTGTCTAACGCTCCTCAACCCCTTTGTAACGCTGTCTAACGCTCCTCAACCCCTTTGTAACGCTAACTCTCCTCAACCCCTTTGTAACGCTGTCTAACTCTCCTCAACCCCTTTGTAACGCTGTCTAACTCTCCTCAACCCCTTTGTAACGCTGTCTAGCCCTCGTCAACCCCTTTGTAACGCTGTATAACAGGCGCGCAGGTCGGAAGATATCATTGGCGGGAGCTGCCATAAGTATTATTTTTGTCGCGACGAAACTTTTGTCGCGACAAACACGTGTTTGTTGCAACAACAAAAAAATGCCTTGTCTTTTGTCGCGAAAAAAGTAAGCTTGCAGCGACAGAAGTTTTTGACAATGATTTGTCTCGACAAACTCGTGTCCGTCGCGACAAAAGTAAACTTGTCGCGGCAACAACAAAAAAAGTTTTCTCGCGACAAAATTTTGTTTGTCGCGACAAAGATTATGCTTGTGGCAGCTCCCGCCAGTGATAGGAAGAAGGGACGATGTGGCGGCGGGTTGTTTGGAAATCCAAGGCACAGCTGTCAGACGGAAAGCACGTTTTGTGCTCCGAGGCAGCGCCCTGTCCGCTACCGCCGCCTTTAACTCAATCGAAACAGCCGCCACCCAATAGATGAGTTCACCTTTTTTTTTCACGTCTGGGTGAAGCTGTCGGTTGTTAGACCTCGGCTGTGAGACAGCTGGCCGCCGATTCAAGGGCAGGTAACTGGTGGTGTTCCATAGTGAACAGCACGCATCGGACAATAGTAAACAATCAGCAGTGTGGGGCTATAGTGAAGAATCAGCAGTGTGGGGCTATAGTGAAGAATCAGCAGTGAGGGGCTATAGTGAAGAATCAGCAGTGTGGGGCTATAGTGAAGAACAGACAGTATGGAGCAATAGTGAAGAGTGGGCAGTGCCGGACAGTAGTGAACAACTAAAAGCGTTGGACGAATAGTGAACTAATAGCAGCGTGGGTCAATGATGAACAAAGCATGGGACAATAGTGAACAATAATCAGAGTTAGACAATAGTGGGTCAATGATGTTTCTGTTGCTGTCGTTTTTGTTTTTGTTTTTTTGTTTGCTTTGTTGTTGTTGTTGTTGTTGCTGTTGTTGTTGTTGGTGGTGGTGGTGGTGGTGCTGCTGCTGCTGCTGCTGTTTGTTTGTTTGTTTAGTTTTACCCTGGATGACATCATAGCTAGCAAAATATGCTATACGTGTTTGTAGTGTCCCCCAGCCGGACACCCTGGAAGTTACCATGGTGTGTGCAATTGCACAATGACATGAATTCGATAGATGAGCTGATGGCGTGCGCGATCGGCTTACCACCACACGGGCAGCCACACGACGTCTTCCCAGGATTCATCTCCATTTCGTTCTTGAGGGTTTATGCTGCTATGGAGATCCATCGCTCCCACCCACGCGCCACCCCTTCCCAGACCACCCACCTTCTATGTATCTCTCCTCTCTCTCTCTCTCGTACTCTCTCTCTCTCTCTCTCTCTCTCTCTCTCTCTCTCTCTCTCTCCTCTCTCTCTCTCTCTCTCTCTCTCTCTCTCTCTTCTCTCTGTCACTCTTCTGTGCCTTTGAGTTTTACGTCATATAATATATTACGTCATACTCATTGCACGTCACTGTCATGCCGATATTCTTCCAAGCACTGGACATAGCTCCCTCAAGAAAGAAAAAAGAAAAAAGAAAAAAAAGAAGAAGAAGAGAGAACGAAAAAATAAAATAAAATAAAGTGGATTAGCTATCTCACTGTTCCTCATATTCACCGTTTATTTGTTAAGTGTGCAATGTAGCTGGACAAATTTGCATATTGTGTTTGTCCTAATAAACAGAGTTCTTTTGAACCTTTTTTTCTTCTGTGTTTGGATCTTGCTTTGGAAAAGGCTGTTCACGGCTGAAACAGTCCCCGCAAAACTGTGTAGCGCGTAACAACGTTGTTGGTGCAGCCTTGTTTTTTGTGGCTGTGTTTTTGTGGCAGTGTTTTTGTGTGGCTGTGTTTTTGTGGCAGTGTTTTTGTGTGGCTGTGTTTTTGTGACTGTGTTTTTGTGGCTGTGTTTTTGTGGTTGTGTTTTTGTGTTTTTGTGTGGCTGTGTTTTTGTGTGGCTGTGTTTTTGTGCGGCTGTGTTTTTGTGGGTGTGTTTTTGTGTGGCTCTGTTTTTGTGGCTGTGTTTTTGCTGGCATCAGTGGGTTAACTTGTGACACAGCCCAAGTCAAAGCCGCACACGTTGTTATTCCTCTCGTCAAAATGGAGTATGCCGTCGAAGACTGTTCGTGCACCGCTGCAATAGTTGGTGCACGTTGTGGTGGCTAGGTCCTGCGCAGAAAGGGAGCACGTGACTGCGTGCCTGCGACAGCGCTGTTGGGTGGCCCCGAGTATGAGGCGCAAATGAAAAGAAATCTGCTTTTCCGATTGTGTCTATTGATTACATCAACGACGTTTGTGGGTTTGGTGAAGGATAGCCTTCTCTTTTGCTCCACCGTTTTCTTTCCTTCTTTTAGCTTTTTGTTTGTTTTTTGTTTCTCTCTCTCTCTCTCTCTCTCTCTCTCTCTCTCTCTCTCTCTCTCTCTCTCTCTCTCTCTCTCTCTCTCTCTCTCTCCGTACTGTTCTCTGTTTTGTTTTGTTTTGGGGTAGTTTATGTGGGCTTTTTTTTACGAGTGTGAAAGTCTATCTGTCTTCTTGCAATAGTTTATTTCGTGGATGGGTAATGGAGAGATTTGCTTGGGTTTGGAGATTTTATTTATTTTCTTCGAAACTGATCTGCAGTTGTGTTTGTGTTTGTTTTTCTGCGCTGTACAGAGAATGACTGATGTTATCCTCTGTGATCTGTGATCTGTGGCCCTGACGCTTGGTAACAGATGCAGTGTGAGAAAGGGACAATGGGGTGGGGTGGGGGGCGGGGTGGGAACAATGGGGTGGGGGCGGGGGGGGCTGGTTGATGAGGAGGCGGAGGGAAGGGGGGTCAGAAAACATGGGGGGTTGCTTCCCGCTACGATCCGCGGCCACGCAACCCGTTCCTGTCTGATATATGGAGTGCCGCAGTTTTTATTGGCCACTGACGGAAACTCGATAGCAAAGTGCTAGGGAAAGGACCATTTGGTTGTTGAAGGTGTTGGATTCACGTGTGACACCCACTTTTCGCTGCATGCATCACGCGCACGCCGAGAGGTGTTTAACATGTAAAACAATATTTTTTTCTTCTCTCTTTAAAAAAAAAAATGAAACCACTGGTGGAAAAAACGGTGATAAATCTCTCCTTCTCTCTCTCTCTCTCTCTCTCTCTCTCTCTCTCTCTCTCTCTCTCTCTCTCTCTCTCTCTCTCTCTCTCTCTCTCTCTCTCTGTCTGTCTGTCTGTCTGTCTGTCTGCTCTCTCTCTCTCTCTCTCTCTCTCTCTCTCTCTCTCTCTCTCTCTCTCTCTCTCTCTCTCTCTCTCTCCCCAGGGTGGGGGTGGGTGGGATCTAATAAAAGTCTTCCTTATGGCGTTCGTCATTTTGCTACACAACTGTTCCTGCTGCCATGCTCAATGTTTGCCTTTGTCTCTAGCGCCGTCCGGTGCTTTACTGCTTGGTAGGCTACTTAAGGGAGCTATTGTGAGGCGCACTTTCCGCCGTGCGTCTTGTCAAACGAGAGCTGCTCGAGGGCCTGTTCCGTTTTTGGCCGTTGGTGGAGGCGCCGAAAACCACACTTCCTGCAGCTCTCCTTGTCCAAGTTGACGTCGCTGGAGAAAACCTGTTGTTTGGCCCTTGCTGTTGTATACCGTACCCCATGCTGTTCTTCGTGTCTTAGGGGCCATTGCTTGGGGTGCTTTCCCTTGTCAGGGTTTTCATCGAGTTGCTGTGGGGCACAGTTTTCTGTCGTGCTCCTTGTGGGAGGGGATGTTTTCGTTAACAGTTTCCGTTGTCTGGGCCTTAGCGACGTTAAAATCGCACTTTCTGCTGGTCTGCTGGTCTGCTGGTCAAATGGGGCTTTGCTGGAAGACGTGTTTCCTTGTTTTGTCCTTCGCGGAATCTTTGTACGTGGAACTTTCTCCCAGTCCGGTTCACAAAGGGACAGTTCTTGATCTAAAAGTCACGTGATACTTTGTTTTTGCCTTCACTGCACTAGGTGTACATTTCACTTTCTGCAATTCTTCTCGACAAGAGGGACAGTGCTAGAGGACATGCTCGGTTATTGTGTCCTTAGTGGTTTCTGTGTACACTGCATGGATTTTCAACTGTTCCTCTAGACGAAGAGGTATAGTTAGAGGACATGCTGAATTTTGTCCTTAGTGGTGTCAGTGTACAATACTTGCGCTTTGTACTGTTCCTCTCGGCAAAGGGGCATTGCCATAGGAGAAGCTGAGGTTTTGCCATAATGGAGTCAGTGCATGGGGTTTCTGCT
>JABMCL010000573.1:170000-172500 GCA_018857735.1 Alviniconcha marisindica | reverse complement strand
CTCGGTGCATTCTGTGTACTCCATACAACCGTGCACCAGTTTACAATTTTATTTGAAGCCGGACACGTCGGATGTATACGTGGTTAGTTGTAACCTGCTACTTGCACTTTTGGCAGAATGACCGGGATCTTCTGCGTGCTACTGCGGTAACGCAGGGGGTGGAGCGGATACCGACCTGATAATCAGCGCTGAAAGTTGACCCCGGAGAAGAAAATTATCCCGCCGCTCCTGCCGGAACTCGAACCCGCGGACTTCCGGCCATGAGTCCGGCGCTTTAACCACTGAGCCACCCCCGCTCGCAAAGGCAGACTAACGTATAGGACGAAATGACTCGTGCATGGCCTGGTGTACTCTCTTTCCCTCGAGCTGTGTGACCCGGCAAAAAACAGCAAGCGAGAGTCTCTGGTTCCGCCCTCGGTGGCGGAAGCGATAATCACCACTGCTGAGTTTTTTTTAAAAGTTTTTTTCTTTTCTTTTTCTTTTCCGCTCTTCTGAGCCAGCGTTTGATCCGACCCCTCCCTGGCTGCCTCTTTTAACGTGAGACATCGTTTGATCCAACCCCTCCCTGGCTGCCTCTTTTAACGTCAGACATCGTTTGATCCGACCCCTCCCTGGCTGCCTCTTTTAACGTCAGACATCGTTTGATCCGACCCCTCCCTGGCTGCCTCTTTTAAAGTCAGACATCGTTTGATCCGACCCCTCCCTGGCTGCCTCTTTTAACGTCAGACATCGTTTGATCCGACCCCTCCCTGGCTGCCTCTTTTAACGTGAGCCAGCGTTTGATCCGACCCCTCCCTGGCTGCCTCTTTTAACGTGAGCCAGCGTTTGATCCGACCCCTCCCTGGCTGCCTCTTTTAACGTCAGACATCGTTTGATCCGACCCCTCCCTGGCTGCCTCTTTTAACGTGAGACATCGGGATCAAGATCACAGCACGCGCTAAAGCTCCATATCCAACCTCTGATAAGAGAACGCCTCGGGGCAGCGGAAGTTTTCAGCCCAGCTGAGGACACTGAGCACCGCATCAGCAGCAGCAGCAGCAGCAGCGGAAGTAGATGCTGTAACAGTAGCTTAATGATCTGCGTGATGCTCGTCACTGTCTCTAGAGGGAAGGAAGAAGGAAACAGCGTCGGAGTCAAACCGGGACCACGTCTTTGTTAGACTTAGTCACTGCAGTTCCTCGCGGAACTGGATCCTATGTACAGATCTCTCTATAAACATCCGTAGTTCGTAAATTATCAACTTGCGGATAGCATTTCGTAAGCCAAGACCTGCAGTGTGGTTGTGTTACTAGAGGACAACCATCGTGCGCAGTTTGTTCGTGGAGTCAATATAACGATGTTTGGCAGATTTGCAGCAGCAAATCGAAACCCAGGCGATAATCCGGTGACCTGTGTCTGGGCCGCCCACATCACGCGAAGTCGTGTCTACGCCCACATACATCACGATCTGCACCAACTTCGCTGTCAACAGCCAGCTGTACAAGTGTCTAACAACACATAAATCACGGAGTATTGCTCTTCTTCAGCGTAAATCTCTCCGCGAAACGCCAAGTCAGTGCGCTAGCACACACCACGTAGGAACGCGTACATTAACACACGTACATGTAGACACTAAGCTATGCTCGCAGGCACGGTTTACCTAGGCATGAGGAACGGTCTTCTTCTTTTTGCTTTTTATGTAAAGTCTTTTCACGTAACTGATATTAGACTGAGCTTACAATTACCGTGCTAAAAACATGCATCAGCAGGCCGCACCAATAAATATTTATGATGCCCCCCCCCCCCCCACACACACACACACACGCACACACGCACGCACGCAAGCACGCACACACACACACACACACACACACACACACACACACACACACACACACACACGCACACACCTTATTTGCAGTTAACAAACAGCCAATATATACATGTGTGTCTGTATCCATACAAATACAGTGGAAATGTCTGTTCCAATAATATAAAAAGCTTTGAGATGTTTCCGAAGAGGGGAGATTCCATAGATAGGCAGGCAACGAATTCCAGACAGATGGAAAGTTCTATCAAACTGAAAAAGCGCTCACCAAAAATACTTGAATTTCTGAATATGTGCACGGATTTTCGAAAGTACCTCGCTGGACGATCGAAGGCTGCATGCTGTCTGATGCGTGCAACCCGAAACTGAGAGCTAAGGTGAGAGCTAGGGTAGGCTATACTGTCGCAGTGACGGAAGGCCAGGCTTGCCATATTGTGTTCGCGGCGGAATTTCACAGGCAGCCGACCCGGTGGAGTTCATTTAGCGGTGGTGTTGTGTGGTGTCACGTTCGTCTCTTCAGACCAAGCCGTATCGCACTGTTCTGAACCCTCCGACATCGACCTGGCAGTCTGTCTCCCAGGCACACCGGCTGAAACTGAGTGGCGGTAATCAAAGTAAGAGCTGAATAACATCTGTGGGAGTGTGTGTGTGTGTGTGTGTGTGGTGTGTGTGTGTGTGTGTGTGTGTGTGTGT
>JABMCL010000573.1:162500-165000 GCA_018857735.1 Alviniconcha marisindica | reverse complement strand
GTGCAGTTTATCCGTCTTACCTGTCTTCAAATGGTACGTTCTGTCATGTTTTTAAGTGATGCCATCTGACTTGCCTTATCGCCTTACCTGTCTGATAGTGATATCATCTGACTTGTCTTAAAGTGGTATAATTTGACCTGTCTTAAAGTGATGCATTCTAACCTGCCTTAAAATGATGTCATGTCTTAACGTGGTGTTATCTGACCTGTTTTAGAGTGATACATTCTAACCTGTCTTCAAGTGCTGCTATCTGACTTGTCTTAAAGTGGTATTATCTGAACTGTCTTAAATTAACCCCTTCACTGCCCCAGCTTGTACAGTTTCTGGGCTGAAAGATGCACGGACGCGCCTGCAAACAGTAGATTTTTCGGATCTGTAAAACTCTACTTTCAGTGATATGCGTTTTGATGAAAATCCTTTCATATGCTATTGCCCCCCCCCCCCCCCCGCTCCCCCCCCCCCCCCCCCCAAAAAAAAAAAAAAAAGAAGAAGAAAAAAGGCTTAAGTGTTTAAAATTCCACACTTGTATTGGTCGTTTTCAAGTGACAACATGGCAGTGAAGGGGTTAAAGTAATACATTCCGACCTGCTTGCAAGAGCTGTCGTCTGACCCGTCTTAAAGTGACGCATTCCAGCCTGCCTTAAAGTGATACCGTCTGACATTTCTTAATGTGCTATCATGTGACATGCCCGTCTTAAAGGGGCATCGCTTGACCTAAGCTTAAAGTAATAAACCCTGTGCCCAGTGGTCAAGCCTATCTGTGACGTGATTCTTGGTAGGGCCTTTGACAGCATTGTACAATCAATAAAGGGTATTATGTCGGCTTACTAGCGTCAAAAGACAGCATTACTAATTGTCTGCGCAATATTACTAAATATGTCTCCGCGTAATTGTAATTCTGTACTTTTGACGCAAGTAAGCCGTCGGAATCAGCACGACAGGCTCATGATTAGTAATTATGTGCACATAAGGCTCATGATTATCTGCATATAATTACTAATGTATTGCTTTTGACGCTGGTAGTCCATTGGAACCGAGCATCAAAGGACATAATTACTACGTAGAGATAAGTAGTAATTATGCTCATGTAATTAATAATGATGTTGAAATAACACTTTCCTGCTTCGTCCAATGGCTGACTAGCGTCAAAAGTGCACAGTTAGTAATTATCACTGACAACGCATGCGCGAAGGACAGACAGCCAGTTTGAAGGTCTGATTTCAAGCTAGTGGGGGGGTTTTTTCTGCGCGGGAATCATTTTGATATCCCCTTCGACAGTGTAGCGGTGAACCGATTTTCCAAGACTGAAACATGGGTAAGTGTGTGGTGAATTGTTTTCCAACTGTGTGTTTCAACAAACAAAATCGATCGCGTCAAACATTGCGCGATGCCGTCGGCAACAAATATTGCTACAAACAAAAAGGAAGCGTTGACAAGTCGGTATATGCGCACTTACCTCGTTTAAAAAATAATTATAATTACGTGGACATAATTGTAATTATGCACTTTTGACGCAAGCAAGCCGTTGGAAGCAACGCGAAAGGCGCATGATATGTAATTATGTGTACATATTTGTAATTATGTTATGTGTACATATTTGTAATTATGTGCACATAATTACTAATTTTGTCTTTTGACGCTAGCAAGCCGCCACGCCATAGAATATGAAACTTTCCTTCTCAGCACTGAATTGATTTTTGCAGGCAATATATAAATGGGGAAAGTAGAATGTGTCGGTGACAGGGATGGGGTGGGGAGGGGACGTGGGATGGGGTGGGGGGAGGAGTGGTATTGTCATACTGGTTCATACACAAGCAAACAGATCACGTAAGCCTAAGTACATTAAAGATCATGCTGTCCAAGTTAGAGCCTGCCGGTTTATGAAGATACTAAAAGAGGTCAGACCACACTAGACACACGCAAGCGCAGTGAGTCTGCCCGAGAACGGAGGAAAGCGATCAATCACTCATACAACGTTCAAATATTGACCAAATCTATAATTATGTACTATCGCTACCCCCCCCCCCCCCTCCTTATTCTCTCTGTGACTCTCTCTCTCTGTCTCTCTGTCTGTCTGTCTCTGTCTGTCTCTCTGTCTGTCTGCCTGTCTCTGTCTGTCTGTCTCTTTGTCTCTGACTGTGTGTGTGTGTGTGTGTGTGTGTGTGTGTCTCTCTCTCTCTCTCTCTCTCTCTCTCTCTCTCTCTCTCTCTCTCTCTCTCTCTCTCTCCCCCCCCCCCCCCTTATTCTCTCTGTGACTCTCTCTCCTCTCTCTCTCTCTCTCTCTCTCTCTCTCTCTCTCTCTCTCTCTCTCTCTCTCCTCTCTCTGTCTGTCTGTCTGTCTGTCTGTCTCTCTGTCTGTCTGTCTCTGTCTGTCTGTCTGTCTGCCTGCCTGTCTCTGTCTGTCTGTCTCTTTGTCTCTGACTGTCTCTCTGTCTGTGTGTGTGTGTGTGTGTGTGTGTGTGTGTGTGTGTGTGTGTGCCTCTCTCTCTCTCTCTCTAGC
>JABMCL010000573.1:155000-157500 GCA_018857735.1 Alviniconcha marisindica | reverse complement strand
AGAAAATTCTCCCGCCGCTCCTGCAGGGATTTGAACCCGGGACCTTTCAGTCACGAGTCCGGCGCTCTAACCACTGAGCTATCCCCGCCCCCTGTATAATGCTGACAAGTGTACAACTTGTTTCCAGCAAGACGTAGGTGTCTCACTGTATAATGCTGACAAGTGTACAGCTCGTTTCCAGCAAGAGCCACTTGGCTGTGTCTTCTATAAGGTTCCCCTACCTTGAAGGAAGAGTACAGGTAGTTTATTATCTTCAGTTGCACTGGACTGAAGTCTTCTGGCTACAGTCTGGTGATAGACTTGGCATCGAAAAGACAGCTATACTTTCCTAGCAAAACGTGTCTCTGGCCAAGACAACCAGCAAAATGATGGACCCCATTCCCGCCGATCTAATGGACACTTTGCACACGGGTCTTTATCAGAAGAAGGAGAAGGAGAAGAAGTAACTTAGTTTTTGTACCCAGTCAACCAGGACGTTTTATTAGGGTGAAAGAAGAAGAGGAAGAAGAAGAAGTAAGTAAGCAAGTAAGTAACTTAGTGTTCTACGCCCAGTCAACCATTACAGTTATATCATGGCGAAGGAGAAGGAGAAGAAGAAGGAGAAGGAGAAGAAGAAGAAGAAGGAGAAGAAGGGGAAGAAGAAGAAGGAGGAGGAGGAGGAGAAAGAGGAGCAGGAAAAAGAAAATAGGAAAAACGGAGGAGGAGAAGGAGGAAGTAACCTTTTCCTTTCTTTTTTTTACGCCCAGACAGCGACGATGGTTATATCAGGGCGAAGGAGGAGGAGAAAATTAAGATAAAGACAGAGTTTTATTTGTTAAGCACTCAGGCAAGAGAGAGAGAGAGAGAGAGAGAGAGAGAGAGAGAGAGAGAGAGAGGAGAGAGAGAGAGACAGACAGACAGACAGACAGACAGACAGACAGACAGATAGACAGACAGAGATAGAGGAGAGAGAGAGAGAGAGAGAGAGAGAGAGAGAGAGAGAGAGAGAGACACAGAGAGACAGAGAGAGAGAGAGAGAGAGAGAGAGAGAGAGAGAGAGAGAGAGAGAGAGAGAGAGAGAGAGAGAACAAATGAATGCCCCAATTGCACTAGAAGATTTCATTTTAATACATTTACGTTTGTTTTTAGATCTTCGTTATCTGATGCATATGATGCCAATCCGCTTTTTCGCGCTTTGTGTTTGTACCATTATTCGCCCTCTGTTTGAATTTTTCTCTCTGCACTTTTTTCGGCCTCGTTATTGTTTCACAGTAGGCTATCCATGTGTATCGTTTCCAGGTGAAATCAAAGACGTTTTTTCTTGAGAAGTAGGGGGAAAATCTTTGATGAAATGGAGACATGGGTAATTTCATTTCATAAAATATTCAGGAAACATTTGCTTTATGACCAGATATACATCAGTCAAAAAATATGTATATCTAACACAAACACACACACACACACACACACACACACACACACACACACACACACACGCGCGCGCGCGCGCGCGCGCGCACACACACACACACACACACACGTATGCACATACACACGCACGCACGCACGCCACACATACGCACACACACGCACGCACATGCGCACGCAGGCTCACACACGCACGAACGCTCGCGCGCACGCACGCACGCACACACACACACGCTCGCACGCACGCACGCACACATAATTGTATCACTCACACACACACACACACACACACACACACACACACACACACACACACACACACAAACACACACACACACACACACACACACACACACACACACACACACACAAAACACACACACACACACACACACACACACAAACACACACACACACACACACACACACACACACACACACACACACACACACACACACACACACACACACACACACACACACACTCACACACACGAAGCTTAAGCCAAGCAGAAAAGCAATCACTCCCGTCTCTTTGTCTCATGGGAACGGGACGGGGTGACTGTGAAGTAGCGCAGCGCAAAGCAGAGCGATAAAACCTTGCACCAGATATTCCATCCAATCTTGTCAGCCCAACCCACTCGTTTTCCCGCCGCTTGGCCCGGCAAAGGACGGACACGATGTCGGGGCTTTGCGGGGGAACACTCGGAGCCCACGTTCACAGAAAGGCTGTTTGTTATTGGACACTCTCTAGAGGCAGGCTATTCATCATTGGACGGAATCTGTAGAAGGCGGTTTTGCATTGGGTGGTACACAGTGAAAGGCGATTTGTCATTGGCTAAGTGGGGGACAGCGAGAATAGCTCAATGGTAGAGCGGCGGACTTGTGATCGGAAGTTCGTGGGTTTGATTCTGGGCAGGAGTGGAGGGACAATTTTCTTCCCCAGAGTCAAGTGCTGACTGTTATTTCGGTGTGCCTTCCACCCCGTGTTTACCGCAGTAGCACGTAAAAGACCCTGGTCATTCTGCCAAAAGTGCAGATGGCAGGTTACAGCTAAAACACGCATGCGTCCTACGTATATGACCTGCGCCCT